>JAKSZP010006086.1:0-27709 GCA_022478985.1 Massospora cicadina | reverse complement strand
TGTCCCTTTTTAACTCAGATTGGTTGGGTAGGAAATTTCCCCAAAATGATGCTTTTCTCTCTATAGTAGGGGTATTGTAGAATCCTGGTAATACTCTGGTATATTGCTCTCTCAATTCTGTCTTGACTTTACACTTCCAATATGGTGTCAAGCAGAATATTTACATTAATCAACAGGTCATTTTCATTAATTGCCTAGTAAAATCTGCCTGCTTTCACTGGCACTCAGAGAAACCCTTCCTCTGCACTAATGGCAGGCGGTAGTTGTTTTTTACCTTTCTCAGTCAAGATGTAATTTATGGGGTAGATAGATTGGTCTTTTTCACCAAGCATGTATGTTGTTTCCATGGTTTAAGGTCCTTGTCCTTAAATACAAGTGGAAGTTGATAGCTCAAGATGATAAACGTGCTAGTGATGAAATCAATCTTTCCCCCAAACTTCAGGAGAAACTGTGTCCCAAACTAAGAAGTCAAAGTTGTTGTTGAGAATTTTAGATTCTCGATACTTGGTGAATCCATTAGTGTGCCAGGCCAAACAGTATGAAGTCTGCTGGCCCTTGCTTTTCACCATCATTGGTAACCTTTCCTTACAGGGCTGCAGGCAACTCCCCAATCCAGCTGGTATTAATTTCTCCTTAGCAGATTAACCCTTCTTGGTGTGCACCGGTGGTTCACTCCCATCCTGGGCAGTATTACCCCTTGCTTCTTCACCTCATGGCTAATCCTAACTCATCCATCGCTGGCTCCACTGATTGAGCTAGTTCCCACAGTTGATCTGTAATTTCAGGTTGGGAGCTGGCTGCGCTGACCACTCCAGGTGTTTTAACCCAGCACCTAACAACTGAGGATCTTGAGTCCCACTTCTACAATCTAAGCTAACAACTGTTAACTAAAAACTTAATAAAGATGGGAAGACAGAAGATATTTTTATTAAGAGAGAGATCAAGCTATTTATAGGCTTTTCTTGCCCATCCACATCATTGGTATTTATTGCCAGCATCGTCAGCACTCACTAGGGGAGGATACCCCAGTGGTAGAATAGTGACCTCTACCGCTTCCTCCCCAAGTTTGATTCTGGTAGAGGAACTTTAGGTAGGGGACAACTATGACTGTGTTGTCTTTGCGCATTAATGCCCCAAACCAAGATAGAAAATAGCAAAGGCGGTCCATGGAGTTCCTGGCCTAGCATACGCCGCTCATGGAGGTTTTCCAGGTTCTATACTCCTTTCCCATTCATTCAATTTCCCCTCAATCTGTGCAGTATCATCCCCAGGTTGGCCCACATCAAATAAAATTAAAGGTCATCAGCACTCACTGGTGATTCTCCCTGCTTAGTATTCATCAGCACTCTCACTAGCAATACTTGTCATCCTCAAATATCCATGATTACATTGATCCTTAATTCCTCATAATCAGACTTAATTAAATATATTAACATACTTAGCATAAGTCGCTGGTGTTGAATTAAACCTAAAATACTGTCAGGGATTCTGCCCAATACTCTCACAAAGTCAAAATGTGATTTGACTTTATTTAATTATTTTAAATGTTTCAGCATACTTAGCATAAGTCGATGGTCCTCCAAGATTTAACTTTCTTCTGGAAATCACACAATCATTTTTTACATGGAGTTGATGCAGGGGCAAAAGCCAAGCTTAAACAAATAGTGTTAGTACTTTGGTAAGCTCAGCATAAGTTTCCGGTGTCAAAATTAACTAAAAACTATCAGGATCAAATCCCAATATTTTTTATGTTAAATTAAGTAATTTGTCAGCTTAATTGATAATATTAAATATCTCAACATCCTTGGCCTCAGTTACTGATGTTGAGACCCACCAATTCTCTATCAGGCATTTTGCCCAATAATTTCTTGATCCTGCAGATCAAGACAGCTCAACCCAACTGAATGAGGAGCACAACTTGGGGTATTATCATTAAATAATGAATTGAGATTAGCTAACTAATTGGCAATCATCCCCAATTAAATTATTATATTAATTTCATTAATATGTGAGGAATATCACCTGGTTAAAAATATGACATATCCCCTTCAACTTAACCAGATGATATTCCTCAAGTGCGACTCCACCAATTTCAGTGGGCCAAAACATCAACACAATGGTTGGGAGGTTCTTGACTCTTCCCCCCATCTCCAAGAGGCGTTGAAAACTGATTTATGGGGCTGAGGTTCCACTGGTGGCATCCTCTCCTAAACACGGATCCAGTAGCTTTAGCCACCTCCTAATTAAACCTCAAGTTAATCAAGCAGCACACTAACAGAGACCCCCTGTAGTGAGCACTAATTGTCAAAATTAGAGGATCACTCGCTTGATTAATTAAATCCTACACAGTAAATAGGGCTGAAATTTGGCTGGTGGATCTTCAATTTGGCCAGTTGCTTACGGTTTTATAACTGTTCAAAAATGCAATAGGCATATGAAAATGGCTCCAACCTTTCTGGCCAATTTTATGTTTAATTTTTCCCTCATAATTGGGAACTTTAGCTGAGGCAGGAAAATTGGCAAGTTGGGGATCCTGAGATCCAGCTTGCTGACACTCTCCAAAAGTGACTTTAGATACAAATGAAACAAAGATAAAATAAAATAGCTTTTACTTAAGACTAAATTATTTGATAATGGTCATTAGGCCAGGCACTGGTATTTATACCTCTAGGGCAACTCCTGGACACATCCAGCACAAAATTTCAAAAGTTATTTTGCCACTCAGCTCGGCCTACAACTGAAACCTTTTCTTAGGTTCATTGGTGGAAAAATACTCTTGAAATTGGGAGGTTTTTAGGTACAAAATTGCAATAAAAGAATGCAAAGTAGTCCTAAGATCTTCAGGATTTCAGTTTCATCATACTGCTGACAAAACACACCTTCTGTGAAATTTTGGCCTCAATTAAAGAAAATGACGCACTCCTAATTAAGATGTCAGCAGGCCTCTTCCTTGATAGCACTAAGTAACCCCCTTTAGCCAGTCCTCTTAAGTGCTATCATGCTGATTACGCATATTGACATACAAACTTTCGCCCTAGGGCAGAAAACTGATAATGTTGTTTGTTTGTTTAATTGCCCATGGGACTTTTAAACATAACTTTGGGTCATCCCTGAATTATTTTGTATACAATTGAATTGATTGTGTTTAAATAATTGGAACTAGTTTTGAGGGTTGGGCAGAGATAATTGGCCCAACTGTGCAAAAGTATTTGGCCCGAGCTGCTGATAGAATAGATTAATTAAATTGAAGTTGAGTTGATAAACCTGGTTGAGTAGCTGCAGAGAAGGTTAATTTAAATGTGTGGGGATGGTCAGCATGAGCTTTAGTAATATAATTAAATTTACATAGCAATAATAGGGAAGGATACCCCAGTGGTAGAATAGGGACCTCTACCACTGCCTCCCTGAGTTTGATTCTGGTACAGGAAATTTGGGTAAGGGATGATTATGACTGTGTTGGTGTTGTGCACCAAGGCCCCAAACTGAGATAGCGAATAGCAAAGGCGGTCCATGGAGTTCCTGGCCTATCATATGCCACGCATGGAGGTTTTCCAGATTTTATCCTCCTTTCCCATTCATTTGATTTCCCCTTAATTGGTGCGGTATCATCCCCAGGTCAGCCCACCTCGAATAAAATAAAACGTAGCAATAATTGGCCTGAGCCATGTTATTGTACTAGGTTTTTAATTAGATTATTAGTTCAAGAATTAGGTGGGAAAATCAGCCCAATCTTTAGGCTGTTGAAGGGTTCATTTTTGAGTCAACCACAGAATTTGACAGTTGTCATTGTCCAAAACAACTGTTGGTACCATCTGTACCATGCGCCCAAAGCATAAAAGCAAAGCAAAGCTAAGATCCTAAGATGTAATTAACATCAGTTTCTGTGGTGTGGCACTTCACGTTGTAATCAATGTTGGGCATAAACTTCAGTTTATTCTTAGTTTGATAAGTTGATGTTGACTGGAGCCCCGGTGTCCACTACTTTCAAAACTCACACTCTTTGGATGATTACTTCCATTTTTGTTACGCTCTTGTTGAAAGGGTTTCCAGTAGTTAGGACGTTGGTGGAAGATTTTTCTAACTGTCCTAGAGCAACAGCGCTCATATTGGCCTTGGCAGTTTTTTCACCATAGTTTGAAATTCTTAAAGGTAGCCGCGACCAACTGCTCTAATTTTTCAACTGAATTGATCACTTGGGTAGGCTGATTAATCTTTTCCAAATTAGTATCGCTCAATGCAGATTTGTTAGTGCTATTTACTCCTAGTAAGTGGGCACAGCCACAGCTCTAGGTGCCTCTAGCTTGTGGTATCCCTTCACTAGTCAGGTCTTCATCTTCATGCTCGTCCTCAACCTCAGTGTGGAGATCCATCCAATTTCTAGTGTTGATTTACATCTTTAGGAGCTGGTTCCTTTTTCTCTGCAGCAAGTAATGGAACTATTGATAGAAGTTCCCAGGTTGGTGGCACAATATGTCAGGTAAGCTCTTGACGAGGAAAGCATTCAGGCGGTTTGGTACTATTCTCGTTTGGCCTGTCGCCCTTATCATTGGTGACATGAATGGCATTATAACTTATTGAGGGGGTTGTAGATATTACAGCATTTTAATCAGATTTGTAAATCCCTTGTTTGTTGAGTAGCACTTCCTTAAGCGCTTTGAGAGACGTCACGCTCATAACTACCAAAGTCATATGAATCTTCACGTTAGGATGCATCTTCAGGGATTTTAGTAATCTTGGTTTTCATGATGGGGAATTTATAGTTCCTGTGGTCCATAATTTCTGAGCCTGGAGGTAGTAGCGAGAGGTGTGATTTTCAACTAACTATTTTTGCCCATTTTCATCAGAATGAACTCTTGTTTCATATTCAGAACATCTTGGTCACTACCAAACTTGGAGAGTAAGCTGTTTTTTAATTTGGTCCAAGATAATCCAGATCATAAGCTCACGCTCAATATCTCTTGAGATCGCACTTCATGCACCCTTGCACGTGGCTATCCTTCTGGAAATTGCTAGTGCCATCCACGCTATTTTCATACATCAGGAGGAAACCTGCAATTGTCCCCTTACCAGGTGTATACTTGGTTTTGAAGTACAGTTTAAAGTTGGGATCCTCTTCAACAGGATCATCGTGCATCATGGTCATATGGGTAGCAGTTCTGAACGATTGTAGTACATTCCTTTGAGAGCACCACATAGGTGCCTCAATTTTGGTTATAGGCTAAGTAGAGGTAGTCTCCGGTATAGTGTGCATGTGTGCTTCAAATCTTCTATACTATTGTCCATCGCAAACAACATGTTGTTGTGTGTTCTAAGCACTGCCCATATTCATTAAAAGTGGTGATGGTTTTGCCATTCTCTTTTTTAAATAATACAAGTCTATCCTCAAAGTTCTTAAGCATAGCTTTTAATTTGACAATAAGTAATAGTCCTCTCAGTATATGAAGTGAGGCAATTTGGTCTCTTCTAGTTGCCTTCTTGACATTCTTGAGATCGTTACATAGGTCGTTCATTTCTAACATCCAGAGTATGGAGTCTAGAACGGATCTTATCCTCCTCCCATATCAGGTGTTCAGAGGAATCCTCTCTGTGTTACACTCCCATATCTTATTCATCTTTAAATTGCTCAAGAGAACAATTGTAATCATTTCTAGGGCCTGATGGTGCCACCCCCTGAGTGAGCACCATAGCCAGCGTGCCAACATCATCTCACTTAACATGTGAGGCTAACTCGCTGCTCAGGGGGTCAACTCCACGCATTTTAGTCACCAAATACCTTTCTCTAACATCACAATCATTCTCACTAAGAAAATTCTACTCTGATGCTATCCCTTATAGCATCAATCGTTCTGGTATAATCTTGCGCCCATGACAAAACTCATGTAGACACTCTTATACATATTTATTGTACGTTGTCACTCAGGACTCAACGTAAGCCAATCCAGCCTCTCCCTTGGCGACTTGGATCCAAGGTATCTGTGATAGAGAGTGTCTTCTTCCAAATAGAGCAGATTTAAGACTGGTTTTGCATTTTGTATATTTAGTTGATCCCATACTGGTTACTGGTGATTAAATAACTTGAACAACGATAAAGTGCAATTAAAAGGATAAGCTTGAGATTCTGTGAAAAGGTCTTTTATTGAGATAAAAAGTGAATTATCTTATAATCAAGGAAATTTAAGATATAAAAGTGAATAGAGTATTAAAAAGTATCTGGGAATGGAGTTTGCGATATGGAGACCTTCAATATTCCTTGGCCAGATGTCTTCTGACTGCTGCTTTAGTAGCTACACTTATTTGGGATAATTTTCTAAAATTGAGCTCCATTTTAAGATAGCTACCCCTGAACCTGAATGTTCAGGTGCCTTTTTACTAGTCTCTGCTTTTTCTTTTTGGTTCCTTTTATCCTCATTTGGTATCTTTCAAGATAGATTTGGTAATACCCTTCTTGACTTCAGGTTCAAGAAATGGCGCTCCTGCAATGAACCTCACATTGTGGTTTTGAGCAACCCTTGAAATTGGAGGTTTTTTAGATTACCTATATTTATTTTTAATCCTCAAAAGCTCTTGTCAGCATAATTTGGGTTGCTCATCATAGCGTCATTGGCGGGATACAAATTATTTTGGCCTCCAAAGGTATAGAAGGGGGTCGATTTTCATAGTGATTTTCATTGGCGTCATCATATTCATACAGTAAATCTTCTGCCTATTCAGGACAAGATTATCTTACATGGCGTCATCCCAATGTCGGTGCAAATTGTTTGGCCCGCCAAAATCTATAAAAGAGCCTCATTCTCCCCATCTGCGGTAGGTTAGTTGGCTGTAACTCCACTGGTTTGGGAGTTATTTTCATTCATTCACTGGTCAAGGAATGACTTTTTGCACTAGTTGCAGCCTCACCTGTGACATCAGCTATTCTCAAGTCCAAGTTGTCAAAAACCAGAAGAACATCAGACCTCAATGCTCATACTGCAAAGAATTTATCACATGTTAAGAATTTTTGGAAGAGACTTGCTGATGTGGCAGGAAAAGGGCATTCATCATGAAAGATGAGGCGCATTATGCTGACATCCACATACTACCTCAAGAATGTTTTGAGACCTCCAATGAAAGTAATGTTGGATTACTAGAAGAAGATGATTAAATACCTGCCATTAATATAAAAACTTGATACTAATTTACTCTACTTCTAATGAATCTGCTATGTTCCTCACTCTATCCCCTCAGATTAAGGAGTTCAGCTAAACGCATCACTGTTTGTGTTCATAAGATCTTATCCATGCCATTGTTGATAATGGTCTCCTGTCAAATTCTGGTGGTTGACTTGAAAATAAACCTTTGACAACCATCAGATTGGGCTGATCATCCTTTCAACGCTTGAGCTAACGCCTATTGCAATCATACAATTTGGGCCAATTATCTCAATGACAACTTAATCAAGTATTTTATCAGGTGCTTGGACTGAATACGCTTGCATAAAATGGCCAAACTTTGATGCATCAAATCCCAGCAATTGGCCCTGATTATTGAAACACAATTAAGTTTAATCATATACAAAAAATAATTTGGGGACGACCCTGAAGTTAATGTCTGAAAATCCCGCGGACTTCAGATGACCAAAAACATAATCAATTTCCCACCTGAGAGCTAAATTTGTATGTCAATAGTGTAATTGGCATGATAGCACTTGCGTGGACTGCCCAAAAGGAGTTACTTAGTGCTACTAAGGAAGAGGCCTGCTGACATCTCAATTAGGGGTGCATCATTTACTTCAATTTAGGCCAAAAATTCACAGAAGGTGTGTTTCATCAGCAGTATGACGAAACTGAAATTTTGAGGATCTTAAAACAATTTGGCATGTTTTTATCGCAATTTTTGTACCTGAAATCCTCCCAATTTCAAGAGTGTTTTCCACCAATGAACCCAAGAAAAGGTTTCAGTCATAAGGCGAGCTGAGTGGCAAAAATAGCTGCAGAAATTTTGTGCTGGAATGTGGCCAGGAGATGCCCTAGAGGTATAAATACCAGCGCCTGGCCTAATGACCATTATCTAATAAATAGCTTATAATAAAGTTATATTTATTTCATCACTTCTTAATTTTCTCATTGAATCCTTTCTTTGGAGAAAGTGTCAACAAACTGGAAGGATCAAATTCCCAGTTTGTAATGAAGCCTTCCTCAGAAGAAGTTCCCAACCCCAAAGTAAAAATTATGCCCAAAATTGTCCAGAAGAGTTGAGGTGAATTTAATATACCTAGTGAGTTGTTAAAAAGTCTAAATCCCATAAACTACAGGTGCTTTAGAGGATCAACCATTGGAACTTTGGACATAATAGACATGCAGGATAACAATTTCCAAGTGAGTGATCTTCAGATTTTGACAAATGATGCTCTCTCAAAACCAGTGACACTCTCCAAAATGGATCCCAGTAACCAATTCCTGGCAATTTTCAGCCAGATGTAACAGCAACATCAAGATGGATACTAGAGTTGAGGCCATCTGGATTATTTTCCCATTCAACAAGGCTCCACAATTGGTACCTCCTACATCCAAAATCTTGTCAAAGTGGGGGAGCTCATGCAGCAAAACTAGTCATCCCAAATAGGGATGAAGATGATACCTTGAACAACAAGGAATTTTTAAAAATTTGGACGGTTGTGTCAAGATTTCAGGCCAGAAACACTGAATTTACTCAAAGAAATTTGGGAACTCAGAATGCAGTTATCAACTGCAAATTCCCGAGTAGATAGTATGGGAAAAGACTTAAAAGCATAGCGTCTAATAAAGATTTATTTTAAGAAAAGTAATGAAAAACTCAAAAAACAAAGCAGTCAATGCTCACACCAGCTTTGACAAAAGAAAAGTAGGCAAAAGCTTTGTCCATTCGGCCAAAAAGCAGTTTGGAAAAACCAAAAGGCCGAATTCAGGCATCAGAATCCAGTAGTTCAGAGCAATATTATGAAACTGAATCATTGGAAATCGACACCAATGCAGAAACTTATATTTCAAAAATCTGTTCTATGCCTAGAGTACTGGAAGCTGTCCTGACTTCAGATACCTCCCAACGTGAAAGTGGGCTAATTATGAGCGATTTTACACTAAGACGTTCAAGAAGAAGTACAACCCCTGTGCATGAAACAGGCCAAGATGACTTCAAATTATTGAATTTACCAAAGTTTGATAAGGATGGAAACATTCATTCTTTCCTCAAGCTATTTGAAAAAGCAATGAGAGGAGCATCAGACCATGCAAAAGGATCATCACTGATTATATCACTTGATGTCCATAGCTGTGACCTCTTTATGCTCTATTTGGGTGACGATTTGTCCTATATGGATGCCAAAATTGCAATAACAAAACAATTTAGAGGTCTTGAGAAACTAGAAACCCAAAAAGAGAGCTTCTTATTATCAAATTCAAACAGAATGAGACTATTAAGGACTTTGCAGATAGATTCTTCCATGAGGCACAAGTTCTGCATGGGTGCAGTGCAATAGATAAGTTTGATGCCAATATCGCATTGGAGCACGTCATTATGCCCTTTTGTGAAATGCACAATGTCATGTTGCCTGCATTCAATGGAAGCCTGGAAATTAAAGTGCTCAATTACTTGAGAAGCTGTTCACATAATTTCAAAACACCTGATAGTGCCAAAGATCAGCAAAAAACCAGATTTTTGGGCTCAAAAAACAACATGATGTCTGACCAAGGGAAAAATTTTCAAAATACGAACTAAAAATTTGAGAAAAAACAGCATACAGGGCCGATTACATGCTACAAATGTGGTCAAATTGTGCATTTTGGTAGCCAATGCTATAGACGGTCCAACGAAAAGCCTGGGGTCAACTTTGCTATAGAAGTTAACAGCAACATTGAGGTGGGAAAAGAGCAGGTGGAGTAGAGATGGAATGCTCTAACTCCATCGAATTTCAAACCATTCCACCTGACCCTGATAAGCTCTTTAGGGCCAAAGACGTTGCTGAAAATAACCTCAACCATATTGGGGCTAATAATGTCATTATGGTCACTACTAAGGCCACTGCAAAAGCAACTAAACCTTGAAAATAACCAAAGAAACCTGAGCAGAGGTATCAAAACCTTACGCCAAGCAAATTATTGATCAGGGTTTAGATCTACAACCCAGATGTTCACCCGATTTACCTAAGCTTAACAACGTTCATAAAGCTATTCCCATGAAGACCTTAGCAGATAACTTTCCAGATATTTGTCAAGTCTAAAATCACACCTGGAATCAGGCAACAGCCAAAGCATTCACACAATAAATACCTCTGAAAACTACTCTGAATTTACTTATGTGGACATAGAAGTGAACAAGGTGCAAGTTTGGGCCATTGTTGATAGTGGTGCTCCTATCAATATAGTCAGCACAAAATTGGTTAAAAAACTGAAAATTGCACTCGATGTTGCCCATTGTCAGGAATATGGAACCGCTGGAGAACATACAACCAAATCGCTGGGCGCATACAGTACCCTACCACTCCTATTTGGATCCATTGTAGTAATGGCACCTGCCATAGTGTTGCCAAATACAAACTATGATATCCTAATTGGGGCTGATTTCCTAAGAAGATATGGAGCTGCTAACAATCATAAGGACAATACACTCACCATTCTTGGCCAGACTATTTCACTTTACTATAACTGTGATAAGGCAGTTGAGAAAAAGAAACCCAGCATATTCATAAATCTGGCCTACAAAGATGGAGTCGTCCAGAATTGAGTATTCCAAAGCTCAATCAAAGATAAAACCACCCACACAGATTGATGAGTCCAAGGGGTTTCCAATTTGATCAAATCTAACCATCACTATACCATCTGGAGAACAAGTAATCATCCTGATGGTACTTATAATTAATATCCCAGAAGGACTCTACAGTGAAATATATGAACCATGGTCTAAATCTCGATTTGAACCAAACATTGCCCCTGGTATTATTATTCTGGGCCACGGAAAAATACATATCTTATGTGTGAACCTGCAAAATTGGCCCATCTCCATTAGGCGACATCAAAAAATTGCTTTTCTTCATCTGTTCCCTACCACGGAAATTCACTCATTCCATGAGTTCAGAACTTTTGTCAAATTGGGGCTCTCTGATATGTACCAACTCATCATAAATAATGTTGTCCCTATGGCCAATTTAAGCAACCTGACCAACTCCAAGAAAGGCCAAGCTCAGGAGTTATTCTCTAGATATTGGGGAATATTCACACAAGATGAATTTGACTTGGGTTGTGTTAAAGGTGTCACCCACAAAATCAATACTGAAGATCATAAACCTATTCAATTACGCCTGATTAGACGCTCAAGATTATCAGAAGAAGAAGTATCCAAGGAGATTAAGGAACTCCTTGATAGTGGCATGCTAGTCCCTTCAAAAAGTCCATGGGCAGCACCAATTTTAATAGTGAAAAAGAAGGATGGAAGCAATCAAGTAGTCATCAACTATTGGAAGTTAAACAAAATCAAAAAAATGACTTTTACCCACTGCCACGAATTGATGATGCCCTGGAAAGGCTAGGGAACGCAAAGCTCTTCTTGGCAATGGATCTTATCAGTGGATATTGGCAAATAGATCTCTTCAAATAGGAGCGCAAGAAATGTGCAATCATAACCCAAGAGAGCCTATTCCAGCCGATGAGAATGCCTCAAGAGCTCTGCAACGCCCCAGCTACATTCCAACGGGCAATGGACACAATCCTGGGGGATTTAAAATTTTCATTCGTACTAGCGTAACTTGACAATATCAACTTTTCAGCTGCACTTTTGACGACCACCTGGAACACTTAGAGGAGGTTTTTAAAAGGCTAGCTGCTGCAAACTTAAAAATCAAACCCAGGAAATGTCAGTTTTTCAAAGATCAACTGGAATACCTCAGATTTGTGATTGATAAAGTGGGTCTGTGGCCCCAACCCTCTAAGTTGGATGCCATCTCCAAAATGAAACGGCACAAATCCAAGCACAATATTCAAGTATTCCTAGGCATTATTGGGTACTATCACCAATTTATTGCTGGCTTTACACAACTTGGAGAGCCGCGTTTCTATCCGTTTAAAGTTAAGGTCCCATTTGACTGGATTCCAGATTGCCAGAATGCATTTGACCAACTCCAATTGGCCCTATTAAGCGCGCCTGTTCTTTGATATCTGGACTTTGATTACAAATTTATTGTCCAAACTGATGCACTTTGAACAGCAGTGGGTGCCGTGGTATCCCAAGTTGGAGAAGCTGGAGAAGAACATCCAGTTGCCTTCACTAGTCGGACCTTAAATGTTTACAAAAGGAACTGCATGGTGATGGAATGAGAATGCTTAGCTGTCATATATGCTTGCAAGCAATTCTGGTTCTACCTTAATGGTACTCATTTCAAAGTTGTTACCAATCATGCTTCCATAAGATGGTCAAACAACTTAAGAGAACCTGAGGGCTGATTAGCGCGCTGGGCATTAAAAGCTTCAAGCCTATGACTACAATATCAAGCATCAAGCGGGCACAAAACACCAAAATGCTGACTGCCTATCATGACTACCCACCATCACAACACTTAGTAAGGCCACCGATGAGTTTTTTATGAAAAATGATCAGTGGAGAGTATCAGAATGATCCCAAATCCGTCCAAAAAAATTCTATCAGATCTACAAAAAAATAAAACATCAAAATTGGGATGCTTTACAAGCTCGTTGAGGACAAAAAGCTTATTTTCCCAAGACCATCGTCCCAAACAGAACTAATAATGGCAGCGCATAAGGCAATAGGCATGTCAGATTCAAAAAGATGAAAGATCATCTGAAGCAATTCTATGACTGGGATTCAATGCATTTCGACATCCAAGAAATGCTAGAATGCTGTGCAGAGTGCCAAGGTGAAAAACCATTCCTAAAAAAGCACATCTTACCATTTTTTTCAGCCCAACTTTTCCTGGCACGCTGTATCTATTGATGTTGTTGCCCACTTTCAACAAGCAATATTAAGGCCAAATACATAATCATAGCCATTGACCACTTGACCAAATGGGTCGAGGCCAAGGCTATTTGGGAATCTGGAGCAGCAACCACCACCAAGTTCTTACTTGAAAACATCATCTATAAACATGGATGCCCTCAGTTTATTCTGACCGATAATGTAATCATCTTTACCGCCAATGTCCTTGCCAAGCTCAACCAACTAATGGAAGTACGAGGTGTGCTTTCTGCTCCCTATCACCCCAAAACTAATGGGACTGTTGAGCGTGCACATGGGATGTTGGAAACATTATCCAGAAATTAACCTTGGCCAAACCATCCAAATGGAGTGCATATCTAAGTTTGAAAGTCTTTGCCTACAATATCTCATACCATTCATAAACCTTGATGTCTCCATTTCAAGTATTATACGGTAGACACCCAGCCCTACCAACACCGCTATATTTGGCCCTAGAGGATCCCAGCAAAAACACTTACCCTCAGTATGTTGAGAAGCTTGTGGGTGCCTTAATCAAACTACAAGTTCAAGCCTTCAACAACAGTTTCACTGAGAAAAAGGACTGACATCAAAAGGACTCAGAGAATTGCTACCCACTGGCTGAACACAAAATTAATGACGAAGTTTTATTTTGCAACACCCAAGGATTGGGCCAAATGCAAAAGTTAGATTGCATCTGGGTCAGGCCATTCAAAGTAATTGAGAAAATGTCTAAGTTTATATACACTATCAAGGATATTAGGACTGGCCATATATAAAACTGAGTCTATTCAAAATTCTTAAGAAGGTTTAATAAGCAGGCCAATTAAGAAAAGAAAAAGTAAAAAAAGAAAAGACATAAAAAACACAAAAAATAAAACCTAAAACTCAAAAAACAAAGAACAAAGAACAAAAAACAATACCATCTAGTACTAAAAAAAGAACAAAAAAACTTATAGTTTTACACTAGTCAATATTTTAGTTTGCACTTGAGGTTGGGGAGGGGGTACAACTTCAGATTCGCCAGGCATTCAGGCCGTCATTCTTCAGACTCATCAGCCAGTCTGGCTGAAGTTATCAAAAAAGAAAAACCAATTCCATTTTCATCGGGTATTCAGGCCAATGAAAAAAGCCCAATATAGGCTAATCAGGAATCTTAGGCTTATGTTTGGGTCAAGAGGGGGGAAGTGTCAGGCAAACAGCAAGTAAGAATTAGACTGGCCTGCCAGCTAAGATGCCAGAGCACCCAAACAGCAAACCAGAATGCCAAAGGCACTGCTACTGGTCGATAGATATGGAACTGGAGTGGAATATCATCAAGAACTGCTGGTGAGCCAAAATCTCATACAGGCACATAATAAAATACCAGATGAGTATGGCCGTTAACTCTGAGGGGTGCGTGAGGGTTGGCGGAAAAGATGGTTTATTTTGACATGTAAACAAATTTTTAGGGAAGATTTTTAATGGAAAAATTAGTAAAGAAAAAGCATCCAACAATTCTCTCAGTGCAATGTGATTGATTAAATAGTGGTCAATTTAGAGAGGAAACAAGCTGGGATCAGGTCTCTCAAGTTTGACCTAACCAACGAATTGTTTTGGAATGGGGAACAGATAAGTTGACTGGAAACCAACATCAAAGAATTTATCAACATGCTGAGTCACTGCCAGTTCAAACTCAAATTTCCAAACCAAGGCTCAGATATGTTTCCAATGGTTGGTGTGACAGCGTTTGGCCCAACAAGCAGCGGGAATCCCCTAAGGCCACCCCATGTAGGGGTGGTCTCATTTGGTTAGGAATGGGTTTGGGATGCCCAACCCACCAATGCCCAGTCACTGGGCCATTCGTTTGGTCAAGAGCGTTGCATCAGCCACAACACCCAATTTGCCAGACTAGAGCTTCAAACCCTCATCAATGGTTTCTGATGCTATTACATGCCCATCATGGATGATCCCCGACAATTTTGAGGGGGAGTTGATTTTTTGATCATAGCATTAGCTGAATCAAAACTGTTGGCAATTATGGCTGATGGGGCAGACTTCATCACTTTCTGACTTCATGGAATTTGACTATTGAGCTGACTCCCACTTAATTTTGGATTGATTGGTTTCATTTCAGCGATCTTGGTACAGATTTTCCTGATTAATGTACCAGTTCTGCTGAGGTGAGTGTGGGCACTGGGGGAGGAATTTGAAGCAGAAGAGCTGTTACCCAGTGCTCATCTACCATGTGGGCGAGGTCGCCCTGGGTAACAAGGGGTATAACTACCCTCTTCAATACCTTCTTACTCAGGAATGGGAAAAGGGCCTGATCAATGGCCAGGGAATGTTCCCCAGGACTTATATTATCCTTTCCTTTTTCCAAAGGAAGGGCGCCACCACCAGGAAACTTCATGAGGGCCACTTTTTAAGCGCCTTGGGTAACTTGATCGCCTTTACCATTGTGGTTTTTGGAGAGTGCAGGGAGCATCAGGGTGGGATTTGTAAAATGCTTCAACCAGTTCCATACAGTTTGCACAATTGTGCACCTTGGTCCAACTGTTCTCGTAGGCTAGATACCCTTTCCAAGCCATGAGATATTGAACAGACCATCAGGACTTGCAGGATGCCAGGATATTCTCCACCTTGGCCTCTTCTGCATCCTCAATGATGATTGGTTCAGGTTCCATGGGAACCTTACCCTTAAAAGGTGACAGCTGGGAAACGTGGAAGACAGGATGTTGTTTCCAATGTGCAGGAAGCTTCAACCAGAACGCACCATTACTCAAGACCTCTTCCACCAAAATGGGGGCCCAAACACTTACTTGCAAATTTATGGGAAGGAGCTTAGATTTGTATATGGAGGGTATCAAGCATAACATAGGAGCCCACTGTTATATTGTGACTTGAGAGCTGCTTGTGATCTGCGAACCTCTTTTCAGTCGTCAATAGCTTTGGTGAGTGTTCCCGCTCCAAGGATTGGGTTGATATAATATATTCAGCATGATCCATGGCAGCTTGGACCTCAGGCCAAAAGCAAGGTCCGGCTGAAAATGAAGGATTATAGCCCTACATTGCTTTGTAGGGCAAAAAACCCATAGACATGTGCGTTCCATTGTTATAAGAGAATTGAGCGATGGGAAGGTTATTGATCCAGGTGTCCTGTGCAGCTGCAGCATAGCAACGCAGGTACTGTTCAAGGACTTGGTTAACTTGCTTGGTCTATCCTTCGGACTAGGGATGGTACACTGTTAAATGGCAGGGGGATATTTTTAGGATAGATAGGAGTTCACTCCAAAACCGCGCCATGAACTGTGAACTATGGTCGCTGATGATCTCCTGTGGAAACCAAACATTGAGAACACATGATGTACAAAAAGGGATCCGTCTCCTCTGATGTAATCATAGAAGTGCAAATAATAAAGAGGGGAAATTTAGTAAAATGATCCACCACCATCACCGCTGTGAACCCATTAGAGCAGGGGAGTTCAATAATAAAGTCCACGGACACTGACATCCATGGACCCTCCGCCTGCTGTAAGGGGTGTAAAAGACCATTTTTACTGGAGCAGTCTAACTTATCCTGAGCACAAGTAACGCAGTCAGCAATCCAGGCCAGAACTTCTTTTGTCAAACCCGCCCAATTGTAGGTCCACTTGATAAAGTTGATGCATTTCTTATTACCAGGATGACCAACCATGGGGGGATTGTGATGTGCGCAGAATACCTCAGTTCTGAAGGAGGGAAAAATCCAGACGCGTGACCAAAAATAAATAAGACCCTCCACCAATGAATATAGGGAGTGTTTATGCTTCTGGTGAGATAACTGCTCGACCAGCTCCACGCCCTCAGGGCAGGCCATTTTGACTGGCTAAGACCTGAGCAATTAATGGAGCATTGGGGGCCAGAGCAATGGAAGAAACAACAGGGGGGACAATCAACAGGGTTTGGGTGGCAGGAATCACGGTAACGAGATCCACTTCTTCTGGATCCGCAGAACAGTGGGCAAGGCTGCGGCTAAGAAAATTGGGAAGTAAGTTGAGTGCACCTTTTTACAAATTCATAATTTAGATTAAAACTGCACAAGTTGCCAGTAAGTTTGGGCTTGCCTATGTGCCGTTTTTTGGGGTTTACAAATTTACAAGAGAGCCTGGTGATCTGTGCAGACCATTAACTCATGTTGAGCACCCTGTAACAGATACCTCCAATGAGTTAATGTTCATGTAACTGCTGCCAACTCCTTGTCATAAATGGCCCAAGACTGCTCCATAGTGGTGAACTTTTGGGAAAAATAGGTGACCAGGTGTTCCAAGCCATGATGCTCCTGGAGCAACACCACCCCCACTGCTACCAATGAGGCGTCGCATGCAATGATATATGGCTTGGTGGGATCAGCGTGCTTCAAAATGGGAGAGGAAATGTGTAAAAATTTACTTTTGGTTGATTATTGGTCATTAACCCGGTAACCTTTTTACTGCACAGGTTCAATTTCCTTGTGCACCTCGCGTTGTATAGAATGTATTATCCAATAATAGTATGGAGACTATTATCCGTAGTTGAGTTCAAACTATCATTAGGCCCAACACTTTGGCCAGTACTTCCGATTAAATACTCCAAGTCATACTCATAGGGATTCGTTCCCTATATTACTGTCCACCCAATCTTCATCAAGATCTCCTGATGACAGTCTCTTTTGGCCCAACACACAGTCAGCAGCTATCCCTGATTGTAGTTCCCTTCATCTCTAGATCCCCACTTGGATCTCTACTCTTCTCTCTGAGAGTCTTCCAATTATTGCCTTCTGCATTAATATCCTTGAGATGGAACTTCACACTGGATGCTGATAGTCTAACTATACACTGAATCTACAATATTACTAATAATACTGTTTTCTACTAAATGTTAGTTTTAATGTCTGTTAGTCTGTGTTTTTTATTATAGGGAATTATATAGTAAGGATTCAGCCATCTAACCCTCAGTTGACACCTCTTTGATGAAATGGCAGCTGTTGCCATTAAATCACCCTTCCTCGTCTTAGCAGCAATGGTCTTCCCCATCCTGGCTAGGATTCCATCATTGGACATCCTCAAGACCTCAAATGGAAAGAGTCAGAAAATGTGTCCCTAACGTTTTCCTCTCAATCCAAGCGAACCAACCATAATTGGCTAGCAACCTGCTTAGGTAATGGGACTTTTTACCCATTATGGCAGGTCACTTCACCCACTGATCGATTTGCTAGTTGCAGGTGGCATCACTCACTTCGCAACTCATTATTCATTCCCAATCAGTCAGTGATGAAACCTTAATGATCCCAACCAGTACAACTGATAGTTAATCACTATCAGATGCCCCTATTTTGTTGGTCACTCCGCCCAACAAGATATTAGGTATTCATCCAGATTGATCCCTGATGGATATGACCAGGTTAATATCCCAAAATCACCCAAACGTAGTTCCTCCAAAACTTGGGCCAACCGATTTCTGATTCACTTCACCTTGGGGAATTTTCCCCTAGTGACACCAGGTAATCTAACAGGGTGGGAATATGGGAAAAAATCCCAACACATCCCCCCTCTTGCCTAGATTTCCAGCGAGAAAAGGACTGGGGCACGAGAACACCATTTTGGACACCTGATCAAATACTTCATTTGGTTTAAGCGGAGTACACTCATCAATACTCAACACTTCTTGGGATGACCTTTGACATACAGCGTTCTTCCTCTTCCTCCTCGCTACCACCTTCTCAGAGCGCGGTTTCCACGACCTTCTGTCATGCTGGGCTAATCAATTTACTCATGACGATATTAGTCCCAGGATCCAGTTTTCCCCCCATCAGGGCATATGATCCATTGTCATATTCAGGATTCTTGGTCTGGCGTCCTTGAATTCCTGATTCTCTCCTCATCCTAGAAAGGAGACTCTTGCCATCAATGTTCATTTCATGGCTTGATTAAGAATACTTTATTTCTATTCACCCTCGTTATTTTTCTCATAACCTCTTGGCTGTAAGACATTTTTAATTCTTCCCTTGGAAAGCTTATCTCATTAATTTTGAGCTTAAGTTCCCCTAAACTGGAGCCTAATGGATTATAGAGTGCACAATGTCAACTTCTATATAAGTCTGACATCCCCCTCTAGTCCAGCTCATATGTCAAATTCAGAATCTCGCTACCAGCAGCTTCTTAACAGTCTGTCTAATCTGGACCTCCGCCTCTTCCAGCAGATGAGTCGTGATGCTTGACAAAACCTCTTCTATGGTCCTTCCAGGACTCATACTCCTAGTCTGGCGCAAGTGGCTAGTCCTTCCATTAAATTACCAGAAACAGTAACCAATCCTTCTAAAATCAAGCTGGCTATCATTTTGAACAACTCTCGGCCAACTCTTCCTTTGCAGTTGAATCCCAAGTTGGACTTCAAAACCCTCCTGGATTTGGCTCCTTTTGATGATGCCTCAAACATCATCATCGATGCTCTAGAGATCATGCCAGTCGCTCTGGATCATTTGTTCTTGGCTGGGTCAGACTTGCTCCTTGAGTTCCTCTTCTGACTCGGTCAATTCTACAAACCCGCTGTACTGGTTTCTGAGCTTTCAATTGGGAACAGCATACACTTTGAGCTTCCCTACGCTGAACTCCAGGCCCAAGTCACTGAGGCTTTGACATTAGCACTGAATCCCTCTGATCTGGACAACCTTCTGGATTGGGATACTGCCGCTTATGCTCTTTGCTTTGCAGGCCAAGTTCTTTGAAGTTGGTCGATGAAGCTTCCAGCCTCGCCTGGCTTCCACCAGTCATTCAGCTTTAGCTTCCGTGAAGCCTGTAGTCATTGTTTGCAGGATGCAATCTGTTCTCTGCACAACTACCTCTTCTCCAGAGCTTCTCATTGCTATCTTCTGGTGATGGAATTAATTGGGGCATGATTTGACAACCTCATCAAGTATTCCATCTTTGCTGCTGGCTCACATAACTGGTGTCCTCAATGAAGCCCTTCAGCAGGCGCTCAAGACAAATCTTCCAGCTCTGGTGCCTTATTGGGATTACTCAGGGTTATTCACCAATTGCCTCTTTCTATATTGCTGTTTTCCTCCCTGCTCCGGGGTTTTGCAATTGGTTTCTTCTGACATTTCAATTTCCCTTCCCCTAGTCACATTTTCTCAGGGCTCATCATCCGCTCAATGAACGTGGTTTTGTGTAGGTCTCGCCCTCACAAGTGTCCAATCACATATTAATTTTGACAGGCTATTTTTTCCTACCACGATCCATCCTCCCTCCCTTAAGAGGTGACATAGGCGGAATCATCCCTGTACTGAGGATGACCAAAAAAAATTATAAAAAATATATCAGCTTTTTTTCTATGCTTTTTAAAAAAAAATTCCCATATCTTTTATCGATTTTTTATCTTTATTTATTCTCTTTTTTCTTATGGGAATCTACCTTGTTTCAGTTCAGAGGTCCTTCTTTTTCCCCCAAACTGGGTCCTGGGTACTTAAACCTACCAGTTTTCCATGGTTCAGAGGTCCTTTTTTCAGACTTAACCATCTAGATTGGTTCAGAGGTCCTTTTTTTGAACTTGATCTAATCATCAGGACATGAACAACTTAATGGTTCATCAGTCTTTTGAGAACTCTTTTATTTCTTTCTTTGATCCAACACTTTAGATACTTAATGTGGACTTGATTTACTACTCTTCATATAAGAGATTCTTGATGGAGTAAGCATCAGTTGCTGTCTTGGCGATTGCTTTGAATGGACCTGACCACAACACATCCAACTTGTTTCTTCATCCAAAACCATGTGTATTGCAATAGGCAACTCTTTCTCCTATTCAATACTCTTCTAATGCTGGTCAGTTCTTGTCATCTGTCAATTTCGCTCGTATCCTTTTCTTCAAGGTTATATCAAATGCTTGCAATTGCATATTGATTAGGATAACCATCAGTCAGTTCAAGTATTGTTTGGTACTCAGCCCAAATGTAGGTTCTACTACCAAATATAATATTGGCAGCAACGCGGCCTTCCTCCCATATAGTAATTCAAACGGCATCATTCCCATCACCATATGATGACTAATGTTGCATGCAAATGTAATTGAACTCAGATACATTCCTCAGGTGGAGATTCTCCTTGCGACTAGCTTCCTCAGTGTCATGGCCAGCATCCCATTGACCTGTTTTACCAGTCCATTCATCTCCAGCCAATATGGTACTGACACAACTCCTTGGATACCCATTATTTCATTTAGCCTTAGGATCACATGAGACGTGAAGTTGGTCCCATTGTCACTAAATAGGACTTTCAGACATCCATGCCAGTATACTACTTGATTTAGGATGAATCTCGAAGTACTGGTAGCATCAACTCTGATTAGGGCTTTCATTTTGACCCATCTCATCAGATGGTCAATGGCTACTATGATGTACTTGACTCCTCCTGTGCTCATTGCCAGCGGTCCCATCACATCAATGGACACCGTGTGCCAGGCAAATCCAGGTCATACCAGTCAGTATCCAGTTGTATTCTTGTGTGGTTTATGCAGCTGGAATTCCACGCAACAAGCCAGATTATCCGCGACATCATAGTTAATCAATTCCCAGTAATAAACTGGTGAATATGGTCAGTTGTTTTCCTCAAGCCTCCATGCCTGACAACCTTGTGAGCTTCTTGTACTATTGCTGCTCTTTCCAATGGTTTTGGGAATAATAGCCGCTTTCCATTGATCATCTTGAATACTTGTCCATCCATAGTATCAGTGTTTTCCATCACTTTTTGAAGCGCATCTTGGATTTCTTGAGGCTCATCCTCAATTCTTCCTTCAACCATTTTCTGAAATAGCTCATCCACCTGTGGGTATACCAACTGGACCTTTGGTAACCGCGATAAGCTATCCGCTTTCTGGTGAGAAGCCCCTGCTTGGTGGACTATCTCATAATCATAAGCCTGAATCTTAAGTGCCCATCGGGCAAGTTTTCCTTCCAGTTCCCATAGGTTGTGCAGCCAACACAGCAAAGAGTGGTCTGTCACCACCTTAAAGTGCGTTCTGTGGACATACGCCTAAAACTGCTTACATGCATAAATGACCGCAAGGCATTAATGCTCAAAAATGGTATAGTTCCTCTCAGTGTCTGAGAGTGTCCAGCTCACATATGCCATCAGATGCTCGTCCCCAAGTTTATCTACTTGGCAAAGTATAGCGCCGATTTCCATAAACAAAGCATCAGTTTGAATGATAAACTCTCAATCAAATTTGGATATTTCAAAATCAGCGAATTTATCAGATACCGGCATAACTCATTAAAGGAGTCCTGGGCAAACACTTCCTAATATTTCTCAAATAATTCGAGCACCTCCTCCTTCTGCCCTTCTGGCAGATCAGCGAACTGCTCCCAATTAACCAATAGGTTGATGCTTTTGGCCACCCTGGCTGGTAATCCCATTTCATCAAGAGACCCAAAATCGTAGAATTGTCTAAATTTGGCCTGATCAGCAGATTTCCCCATTATTGACCTTGCAAATCACTTCATATGTATCCCAATTCCTGGTCATTTTTGGGCGAATATTCTCCAATATTTTTCAATAATTTGATCATCTCCTCTTGCTGTCCTTCTGACAGATTAGCGAGTTGCTCTTAATCAACCAATAGGTTGATAGTTTTGGTTACCCCAGCTGATAATTTCATCTCATTGAGGGTGGAATCTACTCCATTCAGCCATCAGGATTTCTTATCGCTTCTTAGGTCCAAAACTCTTAGACCATAAAATCGATATTTTTAATATTATATATATATATATCCTTTTGCAATGGGACTTGCAACCTACAAAAAGGTTCAGAGGTTTTTCTTTTCCCTTCATCATAACTGGGTCCTGGGCACTTAAACCTACCAGTTATCATGGTTCAAAATCCTATCCTCTTACATCGATGAATCCCCCTTGGGTTGGGACCATCTAGTACTAAAAAAAAAATCCTATCCTCTTAAGATTTAACCAACCATTTGGTTCAGTGGTCCCCTTCTGGGACTTGACCAAAATCTCAGGACATAACCATTTAATGGTTCAGAGGTCCGCTGTGAACATTGCAATTATTTTCTCTTAGGTTCAATACCACCAATTAGTATTGACCTTTCTCCCTATATGACCAGCAGTGCTGTCTCCTCATGTATAGGCCATACTTGGCAACTTTGGGCAATTCTCTTAAATTAGACCTTTTTCCCAACTAGAAATTCGTCCAACAGGCCCTAATTTCATTTCTTATATCGGCAACTGATGCTTTGGATCTCATTAGCCAACAGTTTCATCTGATTATACAGATCTTTTTTCTCCTAAAAACAATTTTCAGCCTTCATGGCTATCCTTAATTACACAGGTCGTTATAGCCTCATTAGCTTCATACAATTTCTTCTAAATTGATGAACTCATCTCCAGCAACTTCTGACCAATTATTGAGTTTTATTAAGTCAAACGATTTCTTCCACTATCTTGGATCAATCGTTTCCATACTTGACTTCATCTCCTCTTGGTATGGCAATTTAATTCTCCGGATTGATTGCTTCTTATTTCATCCAATGCCTCATCTAAACACTCTCTCCTCAAGACTATTTAAAGTGGACCCAACATCAACCTGAGTTGATCCTGCTGTTCCTTGGGACTATTTCCAGCAGGCCCAATTTCACCCCAAGTCAGCCCTGCTGATACTCTTCATCTCAAGTATATGTCTGGTGGAACTGGTTTCCTTGCAGCACTAGATAGTTCCATACCTAGGCTGCAAGTCCTTTTCCTGAACTTGAGTATCTTCATTTTAATTCACTCAGAGTTCCACTGCTGAGCTGGGTAAACGCCACTGAATGTGATCCTCTTCACAATCTATCTTGGTTACTTCCTTCAGTAACATATTTCCAATATTGGAAACATCTTCTTTATATGACATTATAATTGATTCTTTACTCAACTACCCCTGTAGTGAGCACCAACTTGTAAAAATTTACTCTTGGGTGATTATCAGTCATTAATCCAATAACCTTTTTACTGCACAGATTTGATTTCCTTGTGCACCTCATGTTGTATACAATGTATTATCCAATAAGAGTATGGAGACTATTATCCATAGTTGAGTTCAAACTATTATTAGGCCCAACGCTTTGGCCAGTACTTCTGATTAAATACTCCAAGTCATACTCATAGGGATTTATTCCCTATATTACTGTCCACCCAATCTTCATCAGGATCTCCTGATGTCAGTCTCTTTCGGCCCAACACACAGTTGGCAGCTATCCCTGATCGTGGCTCCCTTCATCTCTAGATCCCCACTTGGATCTCTACTCTTCTCTCTGAGAGTCTTCCAATTATTGCCTTCTGCATTAATATCCTTGAGATGAAACTTCACACTGGATGCTGATAGTCTAACTATACACTGAATCTACAATATTACTAATAATACTGTTTTCTACTAAATGTTAGTTTTAATGTCTGTTAATCTGTGTTTTTTTATTATAGGGAATTATATAGTAAGGATTCAGCCATCTAACCCTCAGTTGACACCTCTTTGATGAAATGGCAGCTGTTGCCATTAAATCACCCTTCCTCGTCTTGGCAGCAATGGTCTTCCTCATTCTGGCTAGGATTCTGTTGTTGGACATCCTCGAGACCTCAAACAGAAAGAGTCAGAAAACATGTCCCTAATGTTTTCCTCTTGATCTAAGCAAACCAACCATAATTGGCTAGCGACCTGCTTAGTTAATGGAACTTTTTTGTTCATTATGGCAGGTCGCTTCACCAACTGATCGATTTGCTAGTTTCAGGTGGCATCACTCGCCTCGCAACTCATTATTCATTCCCAATCATTTGGTGATAAAACATGACCAATCCCAATTGATACACCTGATAGTTTATCACTATCAGATGCCCCTATTTTGTTGGTCACTCCGCCCAACAAGATACTAGGTATTCATCCAGATTGATCCCTGATGGATATGACCAGGTGGATATCCCAAAATCCCCTGAACGTAGTTCCTCTAAAACTCAGGCCAACCAATTTCTGATTCACTTTGCCCTAAGGAATATTCCCTAGTGACACCAGGTAATTTAGCAGGCTGGGAATATGGGCAAAAATCCCAACAACATGTCACCTTTTTAATCAATTTAAATGCCTGTTGGCATCTGGGCAACCAACAAAACGGTACATTTTTCCCTGTAAGGGGGTGGAGTGGGGCAGCAACCTGGGAAAGTGCCAGAAAATTTTTTTTTTAAGAAAATGTTGGTTTCCAAGAAACTCTGTAGTTGTTTCTGTTTAGTCAGAGTTGGCCATTCTCAGATTGCATCCATCTTATTGGGAAGGATTACATAGCCATCTTTAAGGACGAGGTTCCCAAGGAAGGTAACCTCTCCTTTTAGAACTCACACTTGGAAGGCTTGACAAACAAGCCTTCCTTACGCAAGGCGGCCACAACTGCTTCCAAGTCAGTAGCATGTTGTTTGGGAGTTGGGGAGTGAACCAGAATATCATGATATAAATGACCACACAAGTAAACCAGAGGTCACCCAGTACATTGTCAATCATACATTGGAACATAGCAGGAGCATTCTTTAGCCCAAAGGGCATTGTCATGGAAATGGCAGAAGAAGTTTAGACCAGCCTGCCAGTCAGGATGCTTGAGCACCCAAAAGGCAAGCTGGAATGCCAGGGGCATTGCCGACCATGTGACTTGATATGGATCTGGGAAGTGTGATACAACAAAGTGGTGACATAGCAGCAAGGTAAGTAGTACTCACTGGACCCAATCAGCAACAGAGGGAGTCATGGTGACTAAAAGAATTGGTAATGCCCACCTGAAATGCAGGGTGACAGACCACTAGAGAAATGCCATCAGGGATGCGGCAAAAGGGGAAAAATAAACAAATAAAATTTTCTTTTGGTAATTATATTGGGAAAGGAAAGTAAGAAAATTGACCAACACTTTTCTCAGTGCCATGCAACTGATTATATAGTGGTCGATTGGGTAGTGACAGGGTGGGGTTGGGGCCCAACAAATTTGGCCTGACTGGCACATTATTTGGGAATAGGGGCTTATTCTTTGAGAACCAACATTACAAAATTTGCGGCAGGTCGAGTTTCTGTCAGTTTGACCTCAAACGTCTGAACCAGGGCTCAACTACATTTCCAATGATTAGCATGACAGCGTTTGGCCTGATGTTTGACAGGAATCCAACAAGGACAACCCTTATAGGGTTGGGTCCATTTGGTTGAGAACAGGTTCAGGACAGCCAACCTGCCCACACTCATCCGTTTAACCATTTGTTCAGTCAAGAGCGGCATATCAGGCGCAGCGCCCAATTTGCTATTCAAGGGCTTCAAACTTACATTGATAGTGCCCAATATTTGTTCAACTGGTCTGGAGATTGATTTGGGACCGTCAGGCGATCCAGCTGATATCTTATCCTTCATATTTCTACAGACATTTGAAATTTGCACATCTACCAGATTTCCAACCAAATTAAATCTGACCAATTTCAATTTGATAAACTCGGCGCAGATTTCGCTAATTTCCCACAACAGTTCTACTGAGGTTAGTTTGGGAATTAGGGGTGAGATTCAAAGCGGACGAGCTGTTACCCATCGCTCATCTACTACATGAGCGAGGTCGCCCTGAGTGATAAGGGGTACCGCCATCCTCTTTGGTATCTTTTTATTTGGGAACGGGAAGATGGAGTGATTGAGAGCCAAAGGACGTTCCCCAAGACTTACATTACCCTTTCTTTTTCCAAAGGAATGGCACCCCCATCGGGAAATTGCACCAAAGCCACATTCTTGTGTGCTTTAGGTAACTTGATAGCCATAATCGTCGCGATTTTCTGAGGGGGATGGGGAGCCTCAGGGTGGGATGCGTGGAAAGCTTCGACCAGAGACATACAATTTGCACAATTGTGCACCTTGACCCGACTATTTTCATAAGCTGGGTATCCTTTCCAGGCCATGAGATATTGAACTGAACGCCGCAATTTGCGAGATGCCAAGATAGCTTCTACCTCAGCCTCTTCCTCACTATTGACAATGATTGGTTCTGGGTTTGTGAGAATTACACCTTTGAAGGGCGACAACTGGGAAACATGGAAGACTGGGTGCTGCTTTCAATGTGCGGGAAGCTTCAGGCGGAATGCCCCATTACCCAATACTTCCTCCACTAAGTGAGGACCTGAACGCTTACTGGCGAACTTGTTGGAAGGGGTTTGAATTTGCAAATGCTGGGTATCAAGCATGATGTAAGAACCCACCATAATATTGTGACCCAGCAGGTGCTTCCAGTCTACGAATCGCTTATATTCATCAATTGCTTTGGTGAGGTGTTTTGTACCAAGGCTTGAGTTGAATAAATATGGGTATAATGATCCGCGGCAGCTTGAACTTTAGGTCCTAAGCATGATCTGACTGAAAATGATGGGTTATAGCCCAGCGTTGCTTCATATGGTGAAAACCCTGTGGAGGTGTGAATCCCGTTATTGTATGTAAATTGAGTGAGAGGCAAGTCACCAGACCAGGTATCTTGCGCTGCTGTGGCATAGCAACGCAGGTATTGTTCAATAACTTGATTAACCTGCTCAGTCTGACCGTCAGACTGGGGGTGATATGCCGTGGATCAACAGGGGGTTATCTTCAGGATCGATAGGAGCTCATTCCAAAAGTATGCAGTAAACTGAGTGGCCCAGTCACTAATGATTTCCTGGGAAGACTGAACATCAAAAACATATGTTGTACAAAAAGACAGGCCGTTTTTTCTGACATAATTTCAG
>JAKSZP010006085.1:0-27781 GCA_022478985.1 Massospora cicadina | reverse complement strand
GAACGAGTCATCCAGTGCTTAGAACAGTTTCAGCGGTGTTACACCGCTGCAGATCATTCAGATTGGGTTTCTCACCTCCCTATGGCCCAATCTAGTTACAATAAACACTTTGCATTCTTTTATTGATTGTTCCCCTTTTTCGCCAACCATGAATTTCCCGCGCCTTTAACATGGAGCCCAGCTGTGGTTCTAAGGTTGAAGCGGTGGTGGACTTTGTCAAGACTATCAAGAAGGTCCACCAGGGGGTTCCACAAGTTTAGAGGTGGAAAGGCAAGTTTATAAGGAGAACGTTGATGGTAAGCACCAAATGGGTCCTGCGTATAAGGAAGTGGATCTTGTGATGCTTGATGCTTGTAACATCTCTATCAAGCATCCATGAAAGAAGCTGGGACCAAAGAGGATTGGTTCTTACCGCATTGTTAGAAAAAAGGGCCATGCCTCATACCAGCTAGATCTTCCCTCTTCATTTTGGATCTTCTCTGTTCTTCATATGAGCAAATTGATGTTGTTTGAGGGCCCTCACCAGAGACTTCTGAGGCCTATCTCGTGGATGGGGCTCCAGAGTGGGAAGTGGAGGATATAATTGCCTCCCGCCATGTTAAAAGAAAACTTGAGTACCTGGTATCCTGGAAGGGTTTTGACGCTGCAGAGAACATTTGGGTTCCAGTGCATGACTGTGTGCATGCCCAAGATCTGATTGAAGCCTTCCGCAAGCGTTTCCCCCATGATGCTTGATCTCAACCCAAACTGACTGTTGCTGCCATGAAGTTGGTCCCAGCCCACAAGAACTTTTACCTTGCACAAGCCCCTGGAGGGGGGGTTGAGCCCCATCAGGAGGAGAGGGTAATGTCATGGTTAAATGACATCATAGTGGTGACCAACCCTAAGGATAAGCTGGGCGACAGGAGGCCCAGAAGGTGAAGCTTCATGCCCTCCCTGACCTCAGGCACACACTAGACCAACGCTGGGTACAAGCTAAATATTCCCAGTTTGATATTAGTGAAGTGCAGAACGCCCAGCCCCTTTAATCAGCCCAGGCATAAATGAACAGTATATTTGATTAACATTGATGGCACTATTCGATTGATTGAGGAACAGGTGTTAAAACCAGTTACATTTATGAAACTACGCGCTCAGGTCAGATCCAACTTCAATTGATTACTTGAGTAGGGTCGGTTTCAGTGTATTCTACCAATTTTGATGGTAATGTTTGCCTATTGGTGAATTGGTGCTTGGGCCCACTTCAGCAAAACCCAAATTTCCCTAACAAAGTTTAAATCTGTTTTCCATGACCAAAATTACTTGTTGGTTGACTTTCCTAATAAATCTTTGCCATTTCCCATTTTTTATTATGTAATCTCTAGCAATCCTGTGCGTGGACCTCTTTGAGGAGGTCTCACACTACATTGACCAATCAATTTAAAATGCAAAAAATTTTCAGCTAGTGCACCGTTGGGTCGCCCAGGTTCCCTCCAACCTGGGAAGGTTACCCCTTTTCCCTTTGTGCACCGCGTCACTTTTAGTGGGTTGTTTATTCTCATAGTCACAATTCTCCTTTTAAGTTATTATTGCTTCAGCACCCTTTGCTGGGCTCTAGTAACTTTTTAACTAATGGCTGGTTCCCTAGCGTTGGCCTTGTGCACCAAGCACTACCACGCTGGGAACAGGAGAGTTATAGACACTCTCCTTACACCAAATAATCAATGTCATCTTAAATCAATTATATTATCAGTAGCTCGGGCTAAATACATTTGCATAGTTGGACCAATTATCACTTCACCAATCCTCAGCAACTAGTTCTAAATCATTGGGACCAATATTAAGAAATTTTATACAAAATTGTTCAATAATGACCTAAAGTTAACGTTTAAAAGTCCCATGGACAATCAGATGAATGAAAAAACCTAATCAATTCTCTGCCTTAGGCACATTTGTATGTCAGTATATGTAATTGGTTTGATAGCACTTGTACATGGACCACCCAAATGGGAGTAACTAGTGCTATCAAGAGGGCCAGTTGACATCCCAAGTAGGAAGTCGTTTACTTCTGCAGTATGACAAAAAACATAAATGGAGCTGTTCCTGAAATAAATTTTTGTATGTCAATATGTGTAACTGGCACAATAGCACTTGCACATGGACTGCCCAAATGGGAGTACCTAGTTTTATTGAGAGAGGCCTTCCAAAAGCCTGATTAAGGGTACATCTATTTAAATCAACCACAAATTCTCTCAGAATTTGTATTTCGTCAGCAGTATGATGAAACTCATTTTTAACAACCTAGGACCATTTTGCATGCTCAATGTTACAATTTTTGTCCCTAAAATCCTCCCAAATATGAGAGAATTTCGCCACCAATTAATTTAGCAATAGAAATGTCATATTAGTTCAATGGCTGAACTGAGGTGGTAAAATATATGTTGAAGCTTTGTGCTCAAATGTGTCCAGGAGATGCCCTAGAGGTATAAATACTGGCGCCTGGACTAATGAATAATTATCAGATAATCTAGTTTAATAAATATCTATTTTATTTTAATTTCTTTTTGATTTGTATCTTAAGTCACTTTTGGAGAGTGTCGGCAAGCTGAGATCTCAGATCCACAGCTTGCAACTTTGCCTTCCTCAGCTTAATTTTTGATTACAGAGGGATAAATCAAACCCAAAATCGGCCAGAAAAGTCCGAGCCATTTGAGTATGCCTAGTGAGTTTCGAATGGTTCAAAAACTGTAAGCCACTGGAAAAGTCGAGGATCCATTGGCCAAACTTCATCCTGATTTAGCATGCAGGATTTAATTAAAGTGAGGGATCCTTGACTTTTGACACTTGTCTAAAGCTGAACGCAATTATAGAGTTATGGAACACAGATGATTGGAGTTTTATTGGCTATACAATTTCTGACCACATTATATGGGAAACATTTCACCATCATTACTGATCATGCTTCCTTACAATGGCTACAACAAATGAAGGACCCTGACAGGAGACTAGCTCAATGGGCGTTAAAAGTTCAAATTTACCACTTTTCCATCAAATTATCGACAAGGACCTATCCACCAAAATGCAGATTGGTTATCATGGCTTCCTACATTAATTTTAACTGATACTGAAGAGGGTCACTTCTACAACCTCATAACCCAAACGCATTTATGGAAAGACAAATCCTGACCAATCAAAAAGAATTACCGAAGAATTTGGCAAATCTACAAGTCAAGAAAGGCCAATTGTGCAAATTTGTGGCTAAAAAGTGGGTGCCATATGTGTAACCCTCAGCTCAAACAAATGTCATATTAAGAAACATCAGCAAGTCAATCATGAGGGATTTTAAAAACCTACCAGCGGCTCAAAACTCAATGTTATTGGGAAGGTATCTTGTTTCAATACAGGATGTATTTGAGTCCTGCCTGGTATGTAAAAGCCAAGCTGGACCTAATCCCCAATCAACATCCAGTGGTTCCACTTTGTGAACCCTTCTATACTATTAGTATTGATGTTGGTGGACTTCTCCCTCAAGCTTTTGATGGTCATCGGTTACTCCTCCTAGCAATTGATCATTTAACTAAGTGGAACAAAGCAGTATCTTTACCCTCAGCTTCAGCAAAAGCTACCGCCACATTTTTGTATAGTTGGATTATAACCTAAAATGGGCGCCCTAACATCATTCTTTCTGATAACGGGCAGAATTTCTGCTCAATGCTGGTGAAAGATTTACTAAACTGAATAGAACCACTCAGGTATTATCCACCCCCTACCATTCTGCAACCAATGGAATGGTAGAGCGGGAAAATGGTACTCTAACTACAATCTTCCAGAAAATGGCTATGACTAACCCTATTCACTGGCCCAAGATTTTCCTAGTGCAATCTAGGCTTATAGGATCAGCTATCATCAAGTAACTAAGAAGTCGCCATTCTAAGCGTTGTATGGCAAAGATCCCCATAAACCTTTTAAAGTACAGGCTATGCTTGACCAAGATCCTCTAAATCCCCTTAAGTCACAATGCAATGTATTGCAAATGAAATTAACTGACTTCATGCCCTGGCTTTTGAAAACCTGTCCGCTACAACCAATAGTGAAACAGCTCACTTTAATGATAGGCATGATCCCCTACAAACCTTACAACTGGGTGACCTAGTCCTCTTCTACCACCACCGGCATGGAGGTTATGACACCAAATTGGGTACCAACTGGTTAGGGCCTTACAGAGTCATATATAGTTGGGGAAACAAACACTCAATAGTAGAAGTTGTTCAGGTACCGCACTTAACCAAGTACATAGTCACTTTCTACATCCATTTTCCCCCTGCGCCAAGATCTAGAGGGGGTTTTGTCAGGATTCCTACCCAAATAAGAGATTAAATAAGTTTTATAACAGCATTTAAACCTGAACTGGTTAATCGGATGAGTTGGATGATGATAGTTAAACCCAAACCATCCAAAAAGCTGCAAGCATTACTGAGGTTAAGGGACCCAACAAAATTCCAGCCCTTAAAATTGAGGTTCAAACCCAATCTATGAGGCAAATAGGTCCCAATTAGATAATCCAAAATAGATCTTGGATTAGTATGCATTAAGATAGACTGGGTAACCTCTCTGATCGCCCTTATAATTTACTGTCTAAGAAAATAAACTTTACTTAAAATTCAACTTTTCTCTCTCGTTGCAAACACTTTTGCAACATATTCGATTCAAGACTAGGTAAGTTTGATAATTCTATTGAGGAGATTATTTTACAACCAATGTTGGGCAGCAGCTTGGCGAGCAAAGTAAATGGCACAGGAGTGGGACCTACATCAATAAAATTTTGTAAACGCCCCGGCGATACTGGCAGTCTCAATAAAAAAAATAACTGGAGCTTAGTTTTTCCCCGGAGATTTTGGCCTGGCAGATGAAATGTAACAAGATCATCAATACTCCGCATTCTCAGCCCCTGTGTTCAGTGGATTATAGGGTTCAAGTAATCCTGGATATACAACAAACGGCGCTTTGGAAAAGGTTTTGTGGAGATGTACACACCCATCTCCTAAATGTAGTCTACATCACACCGCAAACTATGCCCAAGATTGGTTGGACCTTGGGTTTGGAACCAAACAAGTGGCGGACAAAGCTGCAATGGTGAATGTGGTGGTAAACTTCCCAGATGGTCAACAGGTGTTGACACAAAGTGCACTCATCAGATAAATCACATCAGATTTTTGTTATTTTTGACTTCCTACCTACAACAATTAAGTGCACCATGTTGGAGCAACACATATTGACTGGGCTCACAGCATATGGAGAAATCCAATCCTTTGAAATGCAGTGCTTTACGCTCATGTCAGACATGTGCATGGGCAAAGCGATCACTTTACTCATCCCATCTGAAGGAGTTGTGGAAGATTTGACCCAAAGACCCCACACCGCTTTGTGCTAGTTGATGGGCAAGAATTGCGCCCATTCTGTGTCACCGTGGATATCGCGCCTCCTATCTGCACATTTTGTCATGCTTTTGATCACAAGGCCCACACCTGTCCTGCCAAGGAGGGCATTACTCAAAACAAAATCATCCCAGATGCAATTAGTGATGTAGACAACCATTATGAACTGGCCATAGACACCAATGCCGCCCTCTTATGGGGCGTGTAGGGGAGCTACATTCAAGTAAAACCTGTGTCCCCGCAGGAGCATAAGAAGGCCAAGCAGGCCCACAGAGCGGCAGCCAAGGTGGTGGCCATGGCCACATCTGTGATCCTGCTCATCCAGCTCCAGGAGAACATCGAATCATTTACTGCAGAAGCGGCTCACAAATCCAACCACCAATCAGATTGGGCCACCCAGCCTGATGACCAGATGGGTGAGTCAGATACGCCCAACCAATGCTATCAAGCCTCTATTGAAACTGATTCGCCCACCAACTTCACTACTAAGTTTTCACTGACCTGCAATGGTGCACCACATGGACACACCAAGCTGATGAGTCGTACCATGGGGCAAATAAGCTGAAGGCAAACCCTAATGAGAAACCAACTGCAAAAGCAACACACACTGACTTTACTCTGTAGCACAGCATACACACACTGCCATACAGCGATGTTCTGAAAAACACAAGGCTCAAGGGCAAGGGAGCCCTACCCTCGCACCTAAGTTGTGATGGGGGAACCTTTACTATAGGGACGTTTAACATTTCTGAACTCAAGGCCTCGCTGTCCCAGGCTAGGAAACTGAGTTTTTAGAGAATGATTTACCCATGGACATCCTGGCCATCCAGGAAATTCACTGTCCATACGGTGTTGAGAACACATGGACAACCATGCTCCTCCCTTCCCTTTCCTTTTGGTCGCTGCACAATGGGGTGCTTATATGAGCGACCCATAATTTTGAACTTATTTCTTTAAATACATAACTCAACAGCCATGTCCTTTTTGTGGGATGAAGAAGTACACACTGTCATCAATGTATATGCCCCAACCTGTGCATGAGCTCATCAGGAATTTATTGCAGCTGTTACTTCCCTCCCACTTCCCCCTGACACATTTTTGGTGGGCCATATGAACTGTTGGACCAACCTGGCGCCGACCACTGGCCTTTGACGCCTACCCCTCCCCCCCGCAGGGGCACATAGAACTTTGCGTTCTAAAGGCCACTTTGGGGCTGTTTGATACCCTGCCTCAGCATGCACCAATACTCCAAAACATGTCTCATTCCCATGTGCACAATGGTCAGCTGAGGTCGATGTCCTGCATTGACTTATTCTTGCACCATTGAAAAAGTTTGGTCTGAGGTTGCACACTTCACAATGACAAAACTTTATCGATCTGAACACCAGAAAGTATAAATTCCTTATCTTTGTCACACCCTGCGGCATAGGCGCCAAAGTGGTGCAGACTCTGCCCAGCCAAAAGCATGTCGCCCAGGTTTTCCTCATGGGTGGATACTAAAACCTCAGCTCCAGAGTTTACCACACTTTGTGAAGGCCCAGTTTCTACCTGGTCAAAATTAAAAGTGAAAACCATCCACCAAGCAAGCCACATCTCATCGCGTCACTCTCAGGCTGCCTTGGTGGTCATTTTTCGCATGCTTGCAGAGTGGACCACCTGGAAACCAACGTCCCTGCTGCAGGCTACAGCCCAGCTTGGGATTGCAAGTGAGCAAAAGTGTCTGTACGCCTCAACGCACTGGTAAGGCAACACAAACATTATGTTTGTGTAAAGTATAAGACAAAAATAAATGTATGGTGACACGTGCTCTGCTTACTTTTTCCAAAATTCTTTGCACCATGACAGAGCTTGGACCGCACACAGGTGGGGTGGATAGACAACTCTGTCACAGATACTCTGGACAAAGTGGCAATCAATGTTCGAAATTATTACTCCAAATTGTATTACTCTGATCCAATCTGTCAGGGACTGGTGTACTACTGACCTGGTTGGGGGTAGCTAACCATGAGTTAGCATAACCAAGGGGTTTAGCCCAGTATGACGAGGACACAAGAGGTGTCCAGGAATAAGGAATGGTGGGTAAGCTGGTATGGGAGTTTCTTAAAGACATGGATTTAAAAGGAGAAAGTTTTGAAGGGCGTTTCTTGTAGGCTGGGGTGGTAGATCGGTAATGATAACACTTTAGTAAATAAACTTAATAGTGTTTGCATTATAAGAATAATTTTATTGACCACAAAGAATAACCAAATGAATGCCTTGGTTTTATATACCATCCAACTTCCTGGACTTACCTAAGATTAATTGATTTTAAACAGTGCACTATTCTTCTCTGGAGCTTATGGGATTGCAACTTACATGTGATTTTGAAAGGCAGTGGGAATCGTCTCAGTCTCATCGTAAATTCGTTTTGGTGCGATTAATTGATTGAATACTATCGCAAATAAAACTAATTTAAACGATTAATTAAATATTTTTATTACAATCATTAATTTAATATTCAATTATTCGATCTAACTTCATCACATATCATATTAATCTGACTGACAATATTTATAATCTTAGGAATTCCACTAATGTCATGATTTACCCTGACATCATCCCCCACCAAGGCTGAAGCTACCTGCGAGGCCTTCTTCTTCCATTTATTTAATAGCTTGCCTGCATTCTTTAAGTTCTCCTCAGGCTCCCAAGTGCTCTCTTCTGCAGGATATCCAGCCCACTTAACCAGATATTGCACTTTACCGTGGTGTGTTATTCTCCCTTTAATAGCCTCCACCTCATACTCAGGACAGGGACCTTTAATCAGTGGTGGTGCTAGCTCTTTGACTTTCTGGTGTGGTAGGGAGATTCCTTCTTTTTTGTGCAAGAGGGAACGATGGAATACATTGTTGATTTTCCAACCTTCGGGCAATTCAAGATAGTAAGCCACCTTTCCTTTAACCTCTGTGACCTTGTATGGCCCTATGCGCCGATGGGCAAGTTTCTGACATGGTACATCCAAAGGAATATTTCGAGCATCCAGGTAAACTTGGCCACCTACTTCTAACACCTTACCAGGCACACGCTTATTATCTGCAAAGTCTTTATAAGTATGTACTGCTTTGTTCAGATTAGCCAAGCAAAGTGCATGAGTTTGATTATTTGTTCTGTAAAAATTCCCTCCCAGGGGGGGTTATCCGCTTCAACAGATGGTAATGGTTCCCAGTTCACATCATACCCATAGTTAGCTTTGAACGGTGACATTCCAGTTGAAGAGTGATCTAGAGTGTTATAACAGAACTGGGCCATAGGCAACAACTCAACCCAGTTGTCCTGCTCTGCATTAACATAGCATCTCAGGTAATGCTCCAGCACCTGATTAACTCTCTCAGTCTGTCCATCAGTCTGCGGATGGTATGCAGTGGATAAACATCTCTTGATTCCAAGGTCTACAAGGAGCTGTTTCCAAAAATTTGATGTGAATTGAGGCCCTCTGTCTGAGATCACCTCCTTGGGAGTACCATGATGCAGGAATACATTTCTCAAAAACAGATGAGCTATCTCTTTAGCCGTGACATTGGTAGTAGTTGGGATAAAATAAGACATTTTAGTAAATCAATCTTACCCACCAACACTGCATTGAATCCTTGAAAACGGGGTAGCTCTACTATAAAATTCATGGATATTGACTCCCATGGCTTTTGTGCGAATGACAATGGTTGTAATTGTCCTTCAGGAAGTCCTCTACGAACCTTGGTGCGCCCACAGGCCTCACATCCTGCCACATATTTTAAGACATCCCCTCTAAGAACAGGCCATCGGTAAGTTCTTTGAATCAGTTGGATTAATTTATTCTTCCCAGGGTGTCCTGCCATGCCTACATCGTGGTGCTCGCGCATGACATCCAATCTTAAAGGTCCTTCTGGCACATAAAAACAACTTTTCAGAATACTAACTGACCCTTTAACGAGTAACCCTTTTTGTGCCACACACTGTTTAAGTTTTGAATGAGATCGAACTTCACATTCTGACAGAAAACATCATCATTTTGAACATCCAAAATCTCATTTCCACGGCCCACTAGCACAAGATGAGATGATAATGCAGTGGGTTCCTTGGTCTTCAGAAGCACCTGTGTATTAACTTGGTAATTTCCCCCTCTTCAGGGTTCATGTCAGGACGCCAGCTTAAGGAATCTGGAACCAAATTAATTTTCCCAGGTTTGTTGCCAATGTCTAAGTCATAATCCGCCAGAGTAAGTGACCATCTTTCCTGACGCTGGTTCAATTGCCGTGGGGTGAAAAAGTAATTCAAGTTGTTATGGTCTGTCAAAACTTTCACTGGGTACTTTTCCCCACACAAGTACCGGCGCCAGTGTTTGAGACATTGAACAACAGCCAACATTTCCTTGTCATAGATAGGATAGTTGCATTCCGCTGGGATGAATTTCTTGGAATAGTAGGCTACAGGATGCATCCTACTATCATCCCCCTCCTGCAATAAACCCCCCAAGAGCGTATCCTGAAGCATCAGTCTCAACCACAAAGGGCTTTTCATCATTGGGCATTGCCAACACAGGTGCAGAAAAAAAGGCAGCCTTCAAGTCAGAAAATGATTTTTCCGCTGCCCAAGACCATTTATATGGAACACTTTCTGATGTAAGCCGTGTTAAGGGTAACTCAATCAAAGAAAAGTCTTTGATAAAATCCCTACAAAAATTTGCCAAGCCTAAGAAACTGCAAACATCCTTCCGGCTATTAGGTGAAGGCCAATATGTGATGGCATCCACTTTGCTAGGTGCCATGGTGAACCCATTTCTGCTTACAACATAACCAAGAAATTCAACTTCCTCCTGTGCAAACTCACATTTTGATAGCTTCACATGCAAGTTGTACCTTCCAAGTTCTTCAAAGACCAAATCCAAGTGCAGTAAGTGTTCCTTCTGCGTCTTACTGTAGATCAAAATGTCATCAAGGTAGGCTACGCAGAAGTGGTCCAGATAGCCACCCAGCACCATATTAATCATTTGTTGAAATGTACTAGGTGCGTTGCACAACCCAAATGGCATCACCAGATACTCAAATAGCCCAAATCGTGTCTTAAACGCCGTTTTCCACTAATCACCTTCTTTTATCTGTATCTGGTTGAATGCATCCCTCAAGTCAACTTTGAAAAAAATTCTAGCTCCAGACAATTGGTCACTCAAGTGATCAGCATCAGGTAAGGGATACCGGTTCTTTATGGTTATATCATTGAGCTTCTGGTAGTTTATACATGGCCGTAGTCCACCATCCTTCTTACTAACAAACAACAAGGGTGATGAACAGGGAGAGCGGGAAACCCGTATGAACCCCTTCTCAAGCATTGTATCCAGATATTCTCTCAGAGCAATTTGTTCCCTCTTATTGCAACTATAAGTAGGTCCATGGGTGAGCTGCTTCCCTTCCAGTAAATCAATCGCTTGATCAAAGGATCCATGAGCTGGTAGTTGCTTAGCCTCCTCCTCTCCAAAAAGTGAAGCCCATTTTGAGAGATACTCAGGGATCTTTCCTTTGCAAGGCTCCAAAGACCAACCTGATTTACAGTTGCGGACATGTCCAAATTTTTATGCTCTTCTAACACACACTCAAGGAGTTTATCCTTTAGCTTAATTGTGATAGAGTTCCGTCCATAATTGAGCTGGAGTTCAACCTGTGTCCACCAAGGATACCCAAGAATTACAGGATGGGGTGAACTACACAGGACCCAAAACTCAACTTTCATTTCACTTACCCCAAACTTCAAGTCAATGTGACGTGAGCAGCGGTAAGCTAAAGACTGTTCATCATTTCCCAAGGTTACTTTCATCAAAGGTTTCTTTGCATGCAAGCCCAGCATTTTCACTGCATGCTCTGAGATGAAGTTCCGTGAGGCCCCACTGTCCAGCAAAGCCAGAGTTTTTAAACACTTCTTTCCAACATGTAAGTTCACACTTAATAATGGATAAGACTGAGTTTCATTCTTTAATAAGGAAACAATGGTATGGGGGTTTCTTTTCTTATAACTCCCTTGAATACACATTCTTCTGGTCCTCCAACACTCACCATTAGATTCTGTGTGATATCAATAACTTTTTTTAATGGCAGCGTGGTGGGATGATGTTTGATTAATTCTGCTAAGCGGCTTCCTAAACCTTGTCTGAAGTAAAGTGATACCATTTCTTCATCTAACTCTGTCTTCTGAAAGATATCCAGGAACATCTTTATGTATAACTCAACAGTTTTCCCTTCTTGCTGAAAATTCATCAAGGATATCCTTGACTCTAATCTAGTATTAGTGTGGGTTGCTGCTGCTAACAATTGACTTTTGAATTCCTCATATTTAGTGCAACATTATCAATCTCTTCTAGGTTACTTATAAACCAACTCAGCGCATCACCAGTGAGTTGTGAACCCACTTCCATAATTTTCCTTGCATCATCTGAATAGTTCTCAGGATAAGCTTTAAAATATGCCTCAACAACGTAAGACCTTCTTTCACTTCAGCTAAAGATAATTTCTTTTGCAAGGGAACTGTAGGGTAAGTCATAGGTGTATGGTTGGCCACACTAACTGTCTGCACTTGACTGGGTCCTACTGCTCCTTTATAAGTTCTTTTATCTTTCTTTACTGGGGAAAACATCCGCACCAGCAATTGGTAACTTCCCATCAACAAGGCATATATCAAAGCCCCCAATAATAAAAATGCGGTGGGATATTTATTGTAAATAGTGGCGGTCAAATTGTCAGGGACTGGTGTACTACTGACCTGGTTGGGGGTAGCTAACCATGAGTTAGCATAACCAAGGGGTTTAGCCCAGTATGACGAGGACACAAGAGGTGTCCAGGAATAAGGAATGGTGGGTAAGCTGGTATGGGAGTTTCTTAAAGACATGGATTTAAAAGGAGAAAGTTTTGAAGGGCGTTTCTTGTAGGCTGGGGTGGTAGATCGGTAATGATAACACTTTAGTAAATAAACTTAATAGTGTTTGCATTATAAGAATAATTTTATTGACCACAAAGAATAACCAAATGAATGCCTTGGTTTTATATACCATCCAACTTCCTGGACTTACCTAAGATTAATTGATTTTAAACAGTGCACTATTCTTCTCTGGAGCTTATGGGATTGCAACTTGCATGTGATTTTGAAAGGCAGTGGGAATCGTCTCAGTCTCATCATAAATTCGTTTTGGTGCGATTAATTAACTGAATACTATCGCAAATAAAGTAATTTAAATGATTAATTGAATATTTTTACTACATCAATTAATTTGATATTCAATTATTCGATCTAACTTCATCACATATCATATTAATCTGACTGACAATATCTATAATCTTAGAAATTCCACTAATGTCAGGATTTACCCTGACACAATCAGACCATCCGAAGTTTCTGATTTTCTTGAAAGTACACATATCCACACCATTTTCCATTATCTGGAGTTGATGAATTTAATTTCTCAGGACAAAATATGTTCCACCGTATGTGGTGCACTGTACAGGAAATGCCAGGTCAAGATGGGATTCCTTATAATTTCTATAAGAAACATTTTTCTTATTTCTCCTCCTTGCTGCTTGCCTCAATGAATCAGTGTTTGCTTGAAGCGCACCTCCTCCCTGGGGGCCAATAGGCTTTCACAATAATTCTATATAAGAAGGTGGATAAGCTGGACTTGGCAACTGGCGCCCCATTTCACTTACTGTCACTGATACTAAACTTTTAATAAAATCATGGCTAACCGCCTAGGGGAAGTTTCCTATACTCTCATTTACCCTGAGCAATTTGGTTCATTCCCAAGCGGTCTATTTGGTACAACATACATACTGTATCTAACGTCTGCCAATCCACGGCTATAAGGGCACTTGTTTTTTAGACCAGCAGAAGGCTTATGATAGAGTAAACTGGGATTACCTCAAAGCCTGCCTCCATAAGTTCCACCTCCCCCATCTTTTTATTTAATTGGATGATGTTGCTCACATAATCTTCCACAATGGCTGAGTGTGGCTTGTCTTCTTAACTGATGTAGTTCACCCTCAAAGGGGCCTACGCCAAGAAACCCTTTAAGCCCATTCTTGTATAACTTCAGCTTTAACCAACTTTTGCGCAACATAAATGCCCACCTTACTGGTGACCTTGTGCAAGGCCAAACAAGTTAATATGTTAACTTTTGATGATAATTATGTGTGTTTTGGGTGTCTAACAATTATGATATATGCACGCTTAAGGATCCTAAAAGACTTACCCCAGGGTAAGTAACGCTGCACTTAATGCCTCCAAATTCGAAATCATTATCCTTGGTCAGTTCCAAGCCCACTGGTCACCAGTGCCCAAGTTTTCTGCCTGCTTAAGCAGCTGGCTCAAGGGTTCTCTTGCCCTGCCCACACCATTCCGCCCCGCTTGTGCTCCAAATCATGCCAAGACCCACTGATGGTCTGGTTCGCCATATAGGGGTGTGGCTGGAAGCGGGAAGGTACGCCTCAATGGTGATGGAGCACCATATCCTGGACAATGTTACAAAACGCATAGCTTCCCTCAAAGCCCGCCAAACTTCCCTCTCATGCAGGGTAGTGCTAGCCAACTCTATGCTACTATCTATAGTTTGGTTCGGGGCCCATGCTAATGCCTTATCCAAATCTTTCTTCATCTCATTATGCGTCTACTGCAAGGGTGGCTTTGATTAAGCCGCCCGCCGCCAGTGCGCCTGGATGTCATGTTTGGCCCTCGCCATAGTGGTGGTATGAGCCTGCTCAACTTTGCGACCCACGCCACTAAAATACTTGGCACCTAAATTGCTGCAGTCACCAACCTAATGATCTCAGCCCAGCACTGGTCACACGCAGCCCGCTCCAAATTCTCCCACGCCCTAGGCCTCATCAACCCTACCCAACCCCATTCTCTGTAAAAAATATCTTTCCTCACACCCTTCTGCTGCGGGCCTGCATGGGACGTCGCTCTACTTCAAAAGAATTCTCCTTTTTTGCATAGCTCTGAGTGGAGGATTTGCATCAGTGGGCACAGCACCTAGAGGGGTCGACCTACTCCATAATTCACACTGAAAGTACAAGGCCAAGCCATTCTGGGCAATGTGATACCAATGAGATCCCCTATCATGGCCAGATTGGATTATCTGGACATGTTGGACATTCCCTACTCCCTTGATACCCAGAAAGCCATCTGGAAGTACGCCCATCACCATCTTCTGCAGCCACATGTTTGTTACCATGTGTGGTGCTGCTTGAAATGGGTCTACCATATGCCAAGCACTCCAATGCATTGCACTCATCACGTGTTGTGTGTGACCAGTATGGAACTTTGGGTCACCGCCTGGAAGAGTGCCCTCCATCAAAAGCAATCTGTCGTGAGGTTCAGCGTCTCTTTTGCCAGGATCAAACACAGCCCTTCAGCTTATATAAGGACATCTTCGCCTTATCATGAATTCCCCTATCCATCCTTCCCTCTAAGGATTAGTGGTTGCAATCGCTATGTGGAATATCCACACGGTTGTCTTGGATGTCATCTCAGGCTCAACTCCCACACTCCAGGAAGCTGTACGCCAATTCTAGTCGCACCTCATGGACCACTTTCAAGCATGGTTGTTAGGGTAAATATCATCCCATCAATGTCGGTTGGTCTCATCCTGGTTTCTGGTTAGGTTGTCACTTCAGACCTTTTCCTTAATACATGCTCAATAGTGGAGCAAGACTCTACTCACTATAACCCCTTCCTTTACTTGGCATTCCCACTGCGCAACAGGAAATAGCGTTTGCTTCTCTGGGGTCCTCCTGCAGATATTAGTTCTTTTAGTTTACATATCAGAAGTCCATCCCCTGGTCATCCTTCCGCACAAAAAATTTGAAATAAACTTTACTTATCTCCATTTCTGCAATTTTAAGATAAACTAGTATTTTTTAAAATTTGATTCGTCAAGCATAGTATCTGGTATAAAGATTTTTCAACCAAGAAAAAGCAAAAGGTAATATATACCTCCTTATGCCACATGTCACTGATGCTCCCACCCCAATGCTGTCCGCCATGGTCTGCCAGCTAAAGTGGCGCCAGATAAAAGTCTCCCCAAAGCTTCTTCCCCTTTTTATATGGCTTCCTAGGCTGTTAGCTGAGGTGCCATATTATATTTTTTATTCTAATAATCCTTTTATTTGGCCCTTTGGAAATAAAGATGCGTGGCGGCTTCCCCTTTTGGGTTGGGCACCACTAGTGCTAAAAAAGCAAAAGTTAATTATCCAACACCTTCAGGCTTTGTGTCACCTGGCCAACAATGAACAAGGGATCTGTGGTATTGCATACGTGATCCTGACAACCAACTTCAGATTAGTCATCTGAGGGGTTGTCTATGAAAAACAGAGGAGAAATAAGAGAGATGTTAGAGCCTGACACACCAATGTGGTCAACTATCTTCCTATCACATGCCTTTCTAACGGCCTATCATTTGTGCTTTAGTACCCTTAGGGCGTGCAACTACCACTTTGGCTGGGCGCGAAAGAATTTCAGCTTCACCAAGCTTAGGCTTGAGCACTTTTTTGCCTGGCTTAGGGCTTTCAGTCCCACAGGGTGGAGTGAGGTTTGCTTTGAATCACACTGGCTGAGCAGGTTTCAAGGGCCAGACGACCTCAGGAGGGACAAATGGGCCGTAGTTGTCTCCTTTCATAGGCTACTGTTGGAGATCCTTAATGGTTAGGACTTGAGGTTTTACCACAACTCCTTTAATAGTATCATTTATACAGTAAGCTGCAGCATCTAATAAAGCTTCCTTTAATTCATGAACATTCTGGGAAGTTGCGTTTCACAGAGGTAATATGAGTGGCTAAGGAAGGGTGAGAAGTCAAGACTGATAGGATGGCGGAAACCGCATCAGCTGGAGATAGCATTTTGGGGGTTAACAGCATTTGGGAGGCAATGTAGAATTAATCAGCAAAGGCAGTAATCTTTTCTCCTTCATACATGCTAAGGCGTATAAAGGCCTGCTTTTCCCTGTTCAAACTCTGCTTCAAGCCAAATTCATCAATAAGCGCTATATTAACCTCAGCCCAGGTATTAAGGGTTTCCATACTAGGAACCATTAACACTTGGGCCATGAGACTCAAGCAAGGACGAATGCGCTTGATTTTTTGATGGTCATTTGTGTAATAAATTGCAGATTAATACATGCATACAAATGAAACAATGCTTCCTTCATATTAGGATAAACTTGTCTTTAAATGGGCTTAAAGGGACAATGATTTTCCAAGAGAGGGCTAAAACAACAGTACCAGCTTCAGAAGAAGCTGGAAAAGGCCCTCACTAAGATTTTTGAGTCCGTATAAAGTGTTTGCTAGTTGCTGCTCCAAAGCGTTTAGCCTTGATTTAGCTTCAACGGTAGGGTTAGGTGGGTTATTCACCCAAAAAGTTTCCATTTTAATTAAAGATTTGACGTGTGCAGTCTTACACTGTAGTTAGCACCACTTGTTGGAATACTAACACTTTAGATTCTCACAGGTGCTTTGACAAAGGATTTTAACAATATAGCAGTCGCAGAAACATTGAAGCTTTATACTGCTGTTTTAAGATTTTGTGATAAAATAGAGCACACATAGATGTAAATTTAATAAGTAAAACAGATACTATACTATCACTATGGTTTAGTATAACAAGCGACGATTTATTAAATTAATGCCTACCACTATTTATGATACTTAAAAGCAAATAGTGAGATGTGAGAGATTCTATAAAGGCAAAGGATAACTTGATTTGATTGAATGGCAATTTGACCTATCATAACTCTTGAAAATCTTTTCATTTGATTGGGCTTAATTATAGGTGTGGGGTCAACAACTGGGATGATGTATTCTTACAGTAACATCTCAATATAATTTTCTCCAATCAGCCCTCTTATAAATATTTTTAGTTCATCTGATTACAGGATTTCTTAGTTGAAAATTGGTCATTAAGATATTATCATCCCCCTGGAACCCACTTCAGGCCTATAAAAGGGGATTCTTGTCGCTTAGGAGGTAACACTAGAACACAAGTTAGTACGTTGGTGAACTTCCACATCAGGTCGCCCATTTTACCAGGATTCTAAGTAACCTCAACTCAATCAAAGCTATTTGGCTGAGGATTAAGAGTAAATTATTACCAAAATCTGAAAGGTTTCGCTTAGAATTAGACTTGTGATTTTTAGTAAATCTAACTAATTGCCACCAGTACATTATTCTCCACTAGTTAATTAACACTTATATGACAACTCTCATTAGTAATTTTAAACTTACCTTTTCAAGAGAAGTTTTCAACAGTTGAATAAAAAATCATATGACTTGATGTCTTTCATGAGGCTTAATGAAAGAGGTCACAGACATAAAGAATGTTAAAAGAAGACCATCTAGTACTAAAAAAAGAAGGTCAAAAGAACAAACCTGCCTCTGACATTTCAGCTGAGAAATCATGATGCCACTACAGGGTTCACTACCTGGTAACAAGTTAAGTAATCAGTATACAAGTAATTTGGAATCATTTTAACCTAATCTAATTACTAACAAGCTATTTGGGTATACAAATTAAACAGAAGAAACCTTTTCAAAGGCTCTTTACCATTTCTACAGGGATACCCAGGTCCTGGTATCATAGAACAAAAATTACTTTTAGAGGATAAAAATAATTCCTTACTACCTACATTCTATAGACTATTTACCTTTTGTTTCACTTAAAAGCATCTAATCAGAATTTTAGTTAATTAACCAATATTACAAATGAAAGTTTGATTTTCCAGCTCTGCAGTACATCTAATACTATTTGTATGCAACTAACAATCTCTTCATATTCATATAGTTTTTAATATAATAAGGCTAAAGATAAAAAATAGCACTCTACCTAATGTGATTTTCGTAACATCAAAAGCTAAATGTTAGTAGAATTATATAATATATATATGTGGTAAAGGCTGATCAGAGGATGAGAACTTTGATTGTAAGGTAGAAGTAATAAAGAATTATGAAAAGAAAGTGAGACACCCTGGAATCAGCTATGTCGCCTCCTTTTGTCATCCTGTACTGCCAGTCTGTGGGAATAGGATAACACTGAGAATATATAGGCTCTAATACAATATAAATTATGTATGTAGGAAAGGATATGTCTTAAAACCCAGATGGAAAACTAAGAATAAATAGTTTCCTCCATTTTTTGTTTTATGTGCCTAAATATATAAGCTTAAAAGTAATCTAGTAGCTGAAAGTAGTGCGATTAGATGCTCTAAAAGTGTAGAGTATATAATGTAAGAATATTAAAGCAAATGGTGTGAATTTCCCAAAGTATCATTGCCATCTAAAGCGCACAAAGTAAGAAAGGAATGGGTGTTTCCATTATGATAGAAAAATGCTCATCAATAGTTCTTTCTTCTTAAGGTATGAAAAAATGATGCATTACTGCACCAAACAATAATTGTAGGGCGGACATTGTTAATTTGGTGCTTAAAAGCTTTCATTAGCCCACATACCACGCCTGTAGATGTAGAGGCTATGGAAAATTAAATATTTCAATATTACCTCCTCAAACATTTCCACACGTGTGTGCCGTTTTTGTGAGTGTAGTATGTGTTGATGTGTGATTTAGATTTATTTCTGAGTGCCTAATTGTATAATATGTCCAACATATCAAGCTGTAGATAAGGGCTATAGCGCCTGAATGGCGATGTCCAGTGTATTTACAACAGTTTATCCATGAAATTCTTGGTTTAAATTATTGTTGTGCGGTACCTCTAAGTAAGTTCATATGCGGATCTTATTCTTCTATAATTAGGGTAAGAAGAAAACAAGAAGTGTATAGGGGAACAATTTGGTCCTGCGGCATAGGGATGAGATGATAGATACTTAAGCAGGGTATTAAGATATGTAGGGTTAAAGATAAAATTGTGCTTAGAAATTTGTTTTAGCAGTGTAAACCTAATGGTGTGTTGAAATTAGGAGTTTTTATTTGGGTATCAATGTGCTAGTTTTTTATAGTTTGTTCCACATAGTTAGTTAGTCCCATGAAATATCTATGCGTTGGGCCATATAAAGCTACTATTCTTACAGGTACTTGATGGCCTGACCATATTAAGCTCTGAAGGTGAGCATATACTGATGCGTTAAATGACTATGAGAATGATATGGCATATGCTGCAAACCATTTGATAGATAAAAATAATTGATTGGATATTACTACCTGGCCGTCAGGATTTTATGTTGTCCTTTAAGGGAAAAAATGCGCTTAGTCAAGTTGTCTAGTAAGTGGCTTATATTTATGTTTACAGACTAACGTCCAATCAAGCCCTAATCCCATGTGGCTGACAGGTCACATGGCGGGTCTTGGAGTGAATGGTAATGTGAAGATAGTTATATGTATTGAACGTTCTGATATATGAGCTTGAGATATATATTAGTTTTTTATGCTGGAAAAAGGGGATGGTATTTAGCGCGCCTGATAAGATTTCCCGTAGAATGATCACTGTTTTATGCATATTGATCACTTCATTACTCACTGTTTGATAATCTTTGATAGTTTGATTTTAAGATATAAATATTCTTGTTGTTAGATATTAAAACCACACAATTGCTTAAAAATGCATTATTTAACTGATGTTTGCCTTTCACAAATATAGAAGTAAGTTTAGCATTTGGTGCATGGAGTAACAGGTCAAGACTAAAGGTACACAGGTGAGGGCTCAAAAGATCACCTTGTTTGAGACCTCTTTGTGGGGATACTAAGTTATTTAAGAAACATGATTCACGGATGTCCATCATGGCTCACTTTGTTAGTAGAATGGCCCAATTGATAGATCTGGTTATAAGTGTAAACTTTTGTAGGCATGCCTGGAGGTACCTTTAATAAACAAGGTCATAAGCATATCGCTGATTGTTGTGAAACTTACCGCAAAGATAAAACAAAATAACTACTTTCCATATGGAAAGTACCTCGACAGTATATCAACACCATAAGAATTACAATTGCAAAAATGAAATATGAGTAAGGGAAAAGAACCCCATTTTATAGACAATGACAGGTCAAGATATCTACCAAAATTCAGGATGATGTCACATGCAATGATTTGATTCCTACTGGATAAATAGTGCTAATATATGAAATTGACAACGCTGCCACAAAAAACTATAAGTTTTGACCCCCTTATACCTTTTTGGGGTGATTTATTCGCAATTGACCAATTATGTGGACTTTTATCCATAAATGGCTAATTATAAAGAGATTACTGACCAACCCTCTGAGCTATGTTACCCTGACTGAAGTTTTTGAACTTTACTACTGAATTTCATCCAAAAACAATCCACTAACATTAAAGATATTCAAAAACATGAAACGAGTCACATTGAAGCAGTGCCATTGTACAAATATCAACAAGAGCAGCATTTTTCTAAATAAGGTAAAAAAGTAATAAACAGGATCAATATTGCAGATCCAGATCCAGAAGCGGGTATTGAGAATGAGCCTCCAGACATTCTTGTTCAGAGATGTCCACTGCAAGAGAGAGCTTATGGATAAAAGTACTTTTATGAAAGGATGCCGCCACCAAGGCAGAAATCAAGAAGATACTGACTAGGGGTTCATAAAGGCCATACATATTTCCATACCTGTTTCTATTTTACTATTAATATATATTTGTTTTATAATCAATCCATGTAATAAGTTAGAAACTTTAGAATTATTTTAATAAAAGATTCTTATACCACAGAATCATAAGCTTTACTCTAAGTTTCCAATTAAATTTTTGTTGTTTGATGAGATCGCCAGTAGTTATCTTGTGATCTAAAGTAATAGAAGATAATGTCTTTAAACAGTCTAGGATATAAAGATTAGGACACTCTCAAGAAAGGATACTTTTATTTCTGATAAAGCCATGAAATGGGGTAATTGGAGTTAACATTCTACCTTATCCAGAGGCCAGTGTACTGAAGCTATGTCAGTTTTTTAATAAGAATAACACCAGCAAGGCGATGAGCATTTCAAATCAACAAATAATGCTACATCAAGAAGCATCAGAAAAAAATTTAACTCAGTGAGGATTACCATATTACTTCAAAAAGTCACCTGGTGTCTGATCTTTGTTTAACAGAATCAATCTACAGCAAATAAGCTAACAAAGTTAATCAAGCAAAGGCAGAGTTGCTTACTATTATCAAGAAAATGTTCTCCAGTAGCTTTCAATTTTAAGACCTTACCTAGTGCATGTATATTGTCTATAAGAATATTGTTAATGTGTCCATATAGCAAAGTCTAAATCATTTCAAATGCAATTTCTATAAAGCTTTTAGACAATATTTTGGTGAAAAGTTAGATATCTGTATTTGTATTATATATAAACCCATTTGGCTAAACCCAACCTATCATGACTTATTTTTTAAATTTACAACAAAAGTATCCTGAAATCCAGAAGAAGGAATGTCTACATAGAATACTTGTTTATGAAGGATAAAATTACCTGCTTATATTGTAAAGATACTTTGTAAACTTATAAAAACCCCATCATTACACAAGCATTTCCTGTGTAGTACTCTGTGCACAGCTTCCCAAAGTTTTTCTTGCATAATTAAATAATCAATTCACAACAATTGTTTCAGTGTGTGTTCTTTCACATGCGAGAAATTTGTGATTTACTTTAGTTTGATTTTACTCTGTTGTGATTGATTTGACCAACCATCTGATTACAATATACTTCTATGGATATATTTAACGTCTAAATTCAACTAATAACTAGATGGCAGATTTGATTGGCTAGCAATTAATTTGCTATATGGCCTCAGATTTTATTTAGTGGCCTAAATTATTAAATTACTATAAAGCTTATCTTCAAACCCCACTGATACATATTTTTTTTAATACTAGATGGTCCCAACCCAAGGGGGGCTGACACATATTTTATTCCTTAAAATTATTGACTTCTAACGCTGAGTTTATGATCATTGTATCGCCTGCTACTTTCTTTTAAATGTACTAACTTACGTTACCCCAAGTCAGCATAAAACTATGAGTGATAGAGAGCTATATTTAGTATGGTTTAAGGACAATAACTCAACTACATCAGGAGTTTCACATCTTTATGTGGAAGATGCCTCAACCTTAGTTATTTTCTATCTGACTCAATCTAGATATTACAGTTTTAGTCTAACAATTTGAGGCGCTGCTTAGCAGCCATGGAATTCTTTAATGAAAACTTGGGTAGATGTAGGATATCTGAGAAGATTGCTAAGGAAAAGTGGATCTTTTCAGTTGGAGATATATCAGCCTATTAGCTAAATCAGTTTCAGCTGTGCAGCAGTGGTCATCAGTGCGCAATCAATCAGCTCCTGCTACGGATCCAATTCCCATGGCTGGCCCAGCGTAGTCTGAGCTAAAACCATTTGAGTGTCTCAGATGGATCAATAATAGCAAAAGGCTGTTTAATTTCAAGCTGAATTTTCTATGGGATAATTTTCCTTGATCCTCACAATTTGCGCTCTCACCAATTTTGCTCCATACCCAGTTACACTAGGTACAAAAATCTTAATAAAATGGCGGTGGGAGCGCAGTTACTCCTGACAAAGCCATACTCCGCTATCATCTTCATTTGGCGTTTTTTTTCCTTGTGGAGGGTATTCATATCCAAATTTTCCCCATGATTTTGATGAAAATGTGAAAATAGGGGAAAAAAATGAGGAGCTCAATTTTTGGTGCAAATTGTGCTTGCATCACTGTGGCAAAAACTTCTCTTTTTTGGCCCCAATTATCCCCAAACCAACCAACGCATCAAGTCGTTCACTTGTGTGCCTGGTCTCATTACTTTTGCAAAGCATTATCTGGATCAATATGATGAGGAAATGGACACTGCCGGCCTCATAAATGAAGAAAACCCACAATTATATCTACTTATGCCTCATGTCGCTGATGCTACTCCCCTGATGTTGTCCACCATGGTCTGCCAGCTAAAGCGTGCACTGTACAAAAGTTTCTATGAAGCTTCCTCATCTTCTGATATGGCTTCCCAGGCTGTTAGCTGAGGTGCCATATTAAGAATTTTTTCAATTTATGATAATCCCTTTGTTTGGAACAATTGCAAATAAAGATGCGTGGCGGCTCCCCCTTTTGGGTTGGGCACAACTAGTTCTAAAAAAGATATATCACCCTATCTGGCCATTTTCTTGAGCGATCCTGTGAGACTCTGGCAGTATATAATACTATAGGGTGCTCTCTTGTTTTCTTAAGATAAAAACCCTATTGCAGAAACTACATTTTATTTTGTAAGGTTTTTATAGAAAAGGTACTGTATTCATACAATACTTTGAGTTATAAGAGTAATTACCTGTGCAGTTGAAATATGACGCCCAAGCGCTGGTAGCAACAGACTCATACTTAAAGTATATATAATACCAGTGAAAATAGATCAATATTACTTCTAGTGTGTCCACAATGGTATACTTTGGTCTTTATACCTGTGTACATACAACTAATTATTCTGAGAGTGTGATAAAAATAAATATGTTTAACAAATTTTCCAGCCACATGTTTTTGCCCTGGATGAGACACTATAATTGGTGTTGGTTTGATCTTATCAGTGGATTTAATTGTGCTGATACCTTTTTACAAAAGCCCCATGTAGGATGTATACTTCTTCAGGATTATTCCAATCAAGATCGTCCAATTCTGTAATGAGTGTTTAATGATAGCTGAAAATGTATTGGTTTCTCTAGAAGTAAAGTGTCTATCTCGTTTTCTGCCCGCTATTTAATGATTTTGACCAAGTTGCTACTGGGTTTATACTGAAAGTAACGTAGATTTCTTTAAGAAGACTTAGATCTGTTCAAATTATTAGGGTTTAGGAAGTGATATATTCACCAGACAGAATTTATTTCGATATGGACTCCTATGTGTGTTATTAGATGGACACAATGACTTTAAAACTAGCCTTTAATTCGAAAATTAGTTGATGCAGTTTATAATTGAAGATTTTAGGAAAAATCTTAAAGGCGCAAGTATGAGGTCTATGCGCAACTTATGCTATAATTGGTCATTGCTCACATAAGGGAGAATAATGTCAGGGGAGGAGGAGTGCATTATTTGGTGTTGTATAATAGAGTTAAAAGTGTCTTCAGGGCGCGCAGTTTAATTTTTCATTGTGGGCCTCAGCTGTTATTGGTCATCAATAATTTTTGAGTTGATACAATAGTTCATTTCTCCAACAATAAAAATGGTTAAAGGATAGGATAAGAGTGCAATATAATATATGAATCATGACAATCTATGCACTATTTAATACATACATGCCTGCAACTTTATGCACTTCAGCATGCCATGAAAATGTAATGGCAAGTATAAGCCAATTATTTTTTCTATTAACAATAAATTAAATTCTCAATTTGCTCTTATTATTACCCCACATTGTTTCTACCAATATGATTGTGTTAGGAGAATAATGTTTTCCATGCTTCTAAGTCCCCTTTTAAACAGTGAGTTTTCTATATATATGCCAAGATGTCTATGGGGATCTCTCATAAATTTATTCTTTTGTCCTGGGACATGTAGGCCATGATTCCCGAGATCTATACATCATTAAATGTTTTGCTACTTCTGGAGCACATAGAAGTAATTGCTGGTCATTCTAGCCCTATCCCATTGCAATCTTGTGATCTTAGCCCAAGTAAGTAGGGATGGCTTTACACAGGGCTGTTCTTAGTACCCTTGTCAGATACTTATTTGTATCTTTTCTTACCTCCAAGTATGTGTTTTTATCTATTTTTGTTCTTTTGATGCACACTGGTCACATCTCTGTGTGGGATAAAGTTATAGTTTGCATAAATTTACCCTGAAATTGATACATGGTTTTATGAATAAGATGTAAGTTGATAAGCACTTTTGGTTTTTTAACCATTAATAAAATGTTTTTTTCAATATCTTATTATGTATGAATCAGTATCTTAGCATTTGAAAGGCTCGTTTTCTTAAATTCCGTCATGTCCTCTTATTTCTGTTTAAGCGTTATTGAGAATTTTACTAATCCTTGCTTTGCCCTCTGATAGTGGGATTTTTGGGCAATTTAGCTTCTTTTAGGGGGATTGGATCAACTATTGATTAGTGTCCCATCTCAACCCACATAAGCGCTTAGATTGAATCTATGATTTTAATAAACTAACTATCTTCTTCTTATATGTTTTTATCATAAAATTATTGGCCAAAAGATATTATTTTTTAGGGAAAGTACTTACTTTGTGCATGAAAGCTGGGAAGTGCCTACAGATTGGCGGTGCATTTTAACAAAGTTAAAAAGAAATTTTGAGATTTTTTGTTATCAATTAATCTAAAGGATTTAAATCTTTGATTATCATAAAGTCTTCCACCACTTGGGCTTTTAGTAGTAACCAATACATTTCACAGTGCTTAGGGACGGCATAAGGCTGAAGCGTTAGCTTTGAGTTGCTTAACATTCTTCTAGTTTCTAAATTTGCACAGAGTTTGCATTCCACAAAACTGCAAGTTAGGTGTTTAGGACTGTAGCTAAAAAGTAAATAAAAACTTTTTTTAATCAACGTGTGTTTTTGTTTTTTACTAATCACTGACCTTTGGGATGGTTGATCAAAATGCGCACCTTAGATTCACAGGAAGGATTCTTTTCTGTTTAAAAAAATGAGGTCAACACATCTGTGGTAGATTGTAGGGTTGGTTATAAACACCATGTTTAGGAACAAGATTGACTGGGATTTGTCCAATTTTTCTAGAATGTAGTGATTCTACGCCCAGATAGAGCTGAAGTCCATGCTAAACCAAAGGCAAGAGCTGAAAATGATTAGTATTAGATAAGAATTCTTCTTTGTAGTATTTAATGAATCCAGGATGCGCCTCCAATACTTTTACAAAGTTTGCAAACTGCTCTCCTTAATCATCGTGACTTTTTTACCTTCTGGTAATGCATTAAGATAAACTCTTTGACTGTTGATACATAATTATAATATTACCATTCTTTTAATCTCCACTTATCTCACATGTGTATATTATCAAATAACTATTTAACTTTGAACCAAGTTGCCAAAAGTGGTGGTAATGTGAAAATTACTTTAAAAGAATCTTATACTTTCTAATTATTTAACTTAGGAAAGAGGCTTATTATCTTGACAACTCTCACATCTCATAAAAAGCAAACTAAATTTAAATTAAGCTAAATGTTTTAGTAACAACTTGGAAGATATGATTATCCCTGATAAATAAGTTGGAAATAAATTTTTATGTTCAATAATAATCCTCACCTATGGAAATAAAAGTTTAACTACAGGAAAGCTCTATATTTGGAATTCCACATATTCTATTTACAATTTGAGTCAGATGTAACCAAATGGAAGTGAAGATACATGAGGTAATGTCTCACTATATTACACTGTTATACTAGCCAAGTTAATTTTTTAACACATTATGGAATGGATCTATATTTTTTAATTTGAATCATATGAAAAAATGCCCGTAGAGTTTTAACTATGTCCATAATATCTTACTTTGCTACTACAGTTTAAAGCTCTTGTGGTGTCTACTCCATATAATTTATTACTTAATAACAGCTATTTTCTCCTTATAGGAAACTAATTCATGGTTGATTTCACTAAAAAATAAATCATATTGATTAGTGCTTTTATTTTATGGTCTTTTACTATAACCCCTCTTAATACAGAACCTAAAAAAGATAGAATAATGAAGACATGGACTTAAAATTAAAAACTCTATAGTCAAAAGGTTGATAAATTTCATGTCCTAAGGCTAAAAACCACTTTGTACACACTTTTTAGACAATGCTGCGTAAGAAATGCCACTGTATTTAGTAGTAATTCATTGTTCCCCTCCAATATCCTATACTTAGTAGAAAGAAAATACACGTTACAATACTTGTTGTCAGGATTTCACCAAATTTGCATATCTCCAAAAAATCCTTCCCTTAATTCTACCAACATCATCAGAAGGAGCGAGCAATCTATCAAAATCTATCAAAGTTAATAATAAATTGGATCCTGATCAACTGATTGAAGATTTGATCGTGCAGAGATTAATTCACTCTGATAGTTATGAACCATAAAAAAGCCTATAAATATCCTCTTTTTAAAAATAAAAATTAGGTCGAGTTTAACCTGTATTTTCTTATTTACTTCATTGCATTTTTGGAGAATCCACCCAATGTAACTTCGAGATACAACCTGCCCTATTGGAAGTATAATTCAAAACTTCCAGACTGGTGCTCACTATAGGGGCTCTCTGAGTTACGCACCAGTGACCACGTCTATCAACATGGATTCTCAATTTTCGCCTGACGAGGCTCAAGATCAAGAGCAAGTCAGTATTTTATGATGGGTCCCTTCAATTGAAGCCTTAAT
>JAKSZP010006084.1:0-27901 GCA_022478985.1 Massospora cicadina | reverse complement strand
ATAACCCCATGAATGGTTGGGACCGTGCCCTTGAACGCATCTAATGCAATTGTGTGGATTGTCCACATTGCAATGGATATTATTAGGGAGCGGAGGGTAGATGGGATTGGTGACTCAATCTGGAGCGCGAAGATACTCTTTGATATCGAGAATTCCTGTTCGTTTTGAATCTTGAGCAGGCGTGCGACTTCCTGCCATATAGCTTTGGTTGGGGGGCATGTTTCTAGGCGGTGATGTAGGGATCCCTCCCCTCCACATACTGCACATGTTTTGTGGAGGGAGTTGGAATGGTCCGCCATCCTATAGGTCCTTCTCAGACAGCGCCAGGCGTTTGCTCTTATCCTCGGCTGTAGGAGTGGGTGGTGAGTCATTTTCCACATTGCCTTCTGTGTGGTTAAATCATAGGGAATGTCCAACATATCTAGGTATTCTATCCTAGCTATGCTTGGGGTTGTTGTGAGCATATCTCTCTGGGGGTGGTTTTCTGGGTTTCTTAATTTGAATTGGGGGCTGGGTCGTCCCCTTCCCTGTATAGTACCCATGTTCTCTATGGTCCATCCCATACAGCGGATAGTTCAGAGGATATGTTTGAAATGAGGGGAGGTTCCATGAGGACCCGTTGCAGTAGGGTGCTTGGCAAGGTATGAAAGTAGTCTGGGTGGACTATGTGGGTTGGTTAATTTGAGCGCCTGTGCAAAGTTAGTCCTTGCTGCTCTGGACCAATGTTGCTGCGGGAGGTCTGGAGCAAGAATTTCCTTTATCCAGGTACCTAGGATGTGATTGGCGTGGCTCTCAAAATCTATTAGTCCCATGCCTCCGCTTGAGCGTGAGCCAAATAGTGTTTTCATCTTTATAGGAGGGTGAGAGCCAGGCCACAGCCAGCCCTGGATAAGCGCGCGGATTGAGGTAATAAGGTAGGTGAGAAGGCGATCGCGCGGGTATGGTACCACAGTATTGGAAGGATGAGCGAGTTAGCAACTGTAACTCGTCCTGTTAGTCCTGGGGTTCTTCCCTTGAGGGAGGCGATGCGTTTGGATACCCGTTGTAACAGGTTACTTTCCATTGTCTCATTAGCATATCCCCCTGATTCTAGCCAGATTCCAAGGTGTCGATCAGGAGTGGTAGTGGGAGGTGTTGCAAAGGGTAAAATGATTGGATTTTTTCTTCGTGTGTTGGTATGAGGTTCTGATGTTGTGGCCCAATTGTTTGTGTATTTGCCTAAGAGGATGATTTCTGTCTTCCTTTTGTTGAGCGATGCATTGCTCACCTTGGAGTATTCCTCTAGAGTATGTTCCAGCTGTCAGGAATCTTCAATGTTTGCTATACCTGCTACGCAGTCATCTGCAAAGGCCAGTATCTTGACTGTTGGTTGTCCTTGTGCGGTTATCCCCATGAGACGTGAGTCAGTTACTCGGAGGAGTGGGTCAAAGCTAAAATTGTATAGCAGTGGGCTGAGGGGATCCCTTTGTTTGAGCCCTCTGTGTGGTTTAATCTTGTTTGTTAGGAATCCAGGGCCACATACAGCCATGGTTGCAGATTCTGTTAGAAGCATCGCCCATTTTATGAATCTTGGTGGGAGTTTGAAGGCATGTAGACATTCTTTAAGGTATGGCCAGCTAACACGGTCATACGCCTTTTCTTGATCCAAGAAGACCAGGGCACCAGTTGCTTTGGATTGGCAAATGTTTGCAACAGGGTGTATGTTGTTCCAGATTGAATGCCCTGGTATAAACCCAAACTGGTTGGGTGATAGGACGTCAGATGCAATTGCGCCTAATCTAGCTGCTAAAATTTTTGTTAGAATTTTTGTGTCAGTGTTGGAGAGTGCAATTGGGCGCCAGTTGGCCAGGTCCAACTTGGCACCCTTTTTATATAAGGTTATAATGTAGGATTCATGGCCTCTTGGTAATAGACGTGTTTCCAACAAGCTCTGGTTCATAGACGCCAATAGAAGGGGGGCAATTTGTTGAAAATATATTTTGTAAAATTTGTAGGGTATCCCATCAGGCCCTGGGCATTTCCTACGTGGTGCACCACGAATTGTCTCCCAAAGCTCCTCCCATGTAATAAGGGATAGTATATTGTAATTTGGTGGTGTACTTTGTATCTCGGCAGTTTGTATAAATTCTTTAATTTTTTGTGAATCTGTTGGCATTTCATGATATAATTTAGTATAATAGCAGTGTACTTCCACCTTGACCTCCCCAGGGTTGGTTGCCACGGTGCCATTGGTCTTGAGGACCTGTGTGCACGTGGGCTGGTTTCCACGGGAGTGGAATTGGCAGAAAAAGTATGTCAAACAGGTTTTGCCTTCCTTTATGAACTTACCTTTGTTCAATACTTTGATTCTGTGTTGGTGTTTAAAGATGAGATTGTTAAGTCAAGCTGAAATTTCTGCCCATTTGCGTCCCCAATTAGGGCTATAACCAGATCTCAGAGTATTTATTTCCAGGTGGTCTAGTTCTTCCAAGGTACGCTTGATTGTGGCTGTGTCCGCGGTGTACTTGCATGATGCAATATTTCAGGTTTTGTTGATTAAATCTTTTTTGAAAAATTCCCATGTTCCAATGGGATCTGAAGTGAATGGGGCTGTGAATTCTGGGTTTGTAGCCTTGTTTTCAACCCAGTCAGATATCTCAGGCAATCTTATATTTTCTGGGTGAAGCTTTCTCCAAGGCGACACCTGTGTGTGGGATTGGGTTGGCGCTAACTGCACCATAACTAATTGGTGATCAGAAAAATTGATCTTTTTTGTTGTAAATTTAGAGATTCTTGAGTGGTGAGATTGTGGGATGAGGATGTGGTCAATACGACTCATTGATATGAGCAGTCCCTCACATATGTTGGGTCTTGTCATATGGGGAAGGATTGGTGAATTGGGGGGAAGAGCATCCTGTAAGCCAAGAGATGCCTTCATTGTGCGATATTCAATGTGTCCAAGTGGGTATCCCCTGGGATTAGGCCATCGATCTGTATTGGGGTTATCTCAGCAGTTGAAATCGCCTAACATGATGATATCTGGTGGGAGGGTGAGAGTAGAAATTTTTTCAAAAATTTTTTTCTCTCAGTTGCAGTGCACGGTGTGTAGATACATGCTAACGAAATTATTTCATCTTGGCATGTGATTGTTGTTACCAGGACTTGACCGTGCAAGTGTGATGATGAATTTGTAATTTTAAATTTTTTGTTGTTTTGGATTATCACCCCACAGTGAGGCATCCATACTGATTGTGATGGTGCGACCCTGGTTGACCAGGATTCTTCTTCCCCTTGTAGGCAGTGGGTTTCTTGGATGGCCAAGATGTCTACAAGAGGTTTTTGCAGGAATACCAGCTTTTTGGCTTGGGACATATGAGCCCTGGCTCCCGCAATATTTAACGTCCCTATTGACACTGAGGTGCCCATGGCGCCTCAGGAGCGGTTGGAAGGACCCTCTGGTCCTATCCCACCGCGGCTCATTTTGACCATGCTCCGCATCTGTACTTCAACTCTTTCACTGCCATTGTTGGTTCCCTTGATCTGACCCAATGATTCAATGGAATCGTGGTTTTTTGCATTTATGTCAACTTTTCCTGCACAGGTCTCAAGTTGATTTGATGCAGATTGTTGATTGGATTTTATATTTTTGAGGTTTGACTTTGGTGAATTGTGCACCGCATTTTCACCCAAATTGCGGTTGCCTTGTTTCTCAATATGTGCATGACTGATGTCGCTTTGTGACTCAGTCAGGTTACTGTGAAAATTTTTGACCTGGGCATATTGTTCTGATTGGTTGGTTTGGTGAATATCCAAAATATCCTCCCAAATTTGTCCAGGGTTAATGGTGAACTCTGCGTGTGCCGCCACTTTGGCCGCTGCTCGCTTGCAGGCTTTTTGTGCCACTTTACGTTGTTTGCTTGTAACTGGGTCCACAATGGAGTATAGTCCATCTTCACCCCAGCGGAATGGGTGGTGACCGTCAGTCATTTTGGCGAAGTTTTCATTATCTTTTTCCATTGCTTCCTCACAATAATCATTTTCCATTAAGCCCTCTTTCACAGGGCATGCGTGTTCCTTGTGGCCCAGTGAGCCACAGTGGTTGCAAATGGGCGATGCGTGTTCTGGTGTAACTCAGTATGCGGCTGACTGGCCCCCATCTTCAAAGTAAAATTCTGCTGTGTGGGGAATTCTGGATAAGTCCTCTTCCACTTTTGGGAAGGGATTGATTACAGCGATAGCTTTGCCTGTGCACAGGTTGGGCATCAGGCGAAATTGCTGTAATTCGAGTTGCTGAATTACTCCATAGGCCACGAGACCTTTGCGGAGCTCCTCCTCAATTACCTTATGAGGAAGGTTGGTGGGGAGCGAGTCAAAAGAGATGAACAAAGTTTTTCTTTGTTCCATCTGGTGCACGCGGTGCACACAATTTTTTGCCCTTGGGGAGGGCAATTTCCACACAGACTTTTGCTGCGGCATCAGCTTCATTGGCTGTTTCAAAACCAATATTGATCCAGCCACGGCCCATGTTGTTGGTGGTTACATACACCGCGTGAGGGAAAAGTGAGGGCTGTGCCTCACATGTTTTTTCTCACAGGGTCGGTGACTAATCCCCAAGGAAGAGTCTGATCCCATGTTCCACCTGTGATAAGGGTTGGTTGAACTGAATGTACATATATTGCGCGTGCTTTACAGTGAATATCATAAACCCAGATGGTGTCTGAGTTTGCAATTTCTTTGCGGATTGGGTTTCTGGTTCCCCTCCAGGGCGTTTATTGCCCTTAGTTGCACCGTTAAGCGCACTTCTCGCCATGACGCTCGCCCATGTTGTATTATTTTTATTGATAAAGTCGCCCATCTTTCCTGTGTGTGATTATCCAAATTTGCTGTTCAAATCAAATCGTAGTAACTAAAGTGATTGTTATGAGAAAGAAAAGCTTTTTTGATGTTGGTATTAATTAAGATTATTTTCCCATCTCCCCCAAAAATTTGCCAGTTTAGGTCAAATTTGAGGGCCTCAATCCCTTCTTGGACCTACTACCAAATTGAACACTATTTAATTGGCTGCATCACACTGAGGAAATTGTTTGTTGATATCTTTATTTTCCTTACCAATAAATCCCTGCTAGTACTCAAATTTTTTAAACTTGAATTCTTCTTGCTGAAGTCTTGATGGCACTAACTTGGTGGCCTGTTGGTCCCTACACTGGATGAGCATTACCAGTTTTGATGATTACAATCACTCCCACCATAATCAACTAGATCCAATGCGCAAGATACTTCTGGGAATTTAACCCCATTATTGAAGCTATCCGCTATCAAGATATTAGAATTCTGTGGAATTATATGACTCAGTTTTAAGAAAGGATCCGCCCCCTTGTCTCTATGTTAGTGATGAACCCTCCCACCAGCAACCCTGAAGTGGTAGAGCCAGTAGTACAATCCCCTGCAGTAAGACCCTCAGTGTCTGGAGTTGTTTCTATTTGGTTCATTATTGGGTTCCTTTTCACAATCATTCTACATTAACGAGTCATTTTTACCCAATTTGTGGCTCCATACAACATTGTATGAGTGGCAATGCCATTGGCATTCTAGCTTTCTTTTTGGGTGCTCACGCATCCTGACTGGCAGGCCAGTCTACACCTATTCTACCATCTTCATGACAGATAGCTTCTGGCTGCCAACACCACCTCCTGACAATCCTCTTGATCTTCTTTTAACTCCTTGGTGGTGAGAAGAGGGGGCTTATGGGCCAACATTTAGTAGTTAGGCTGTCACCCACCTCTCATCAACAAAATGGACTAAATTTTCCTGGTTGTGATGGGGTGAGCAGCCTTTTTGAACCTCTTTTTGATATTAAAGGGATGTTACTCCCAGTTGAGATTCAGGGTTGCTCCAAAAGGACTTGTAGGAAGTTGATAACTTTAGTAGTAACACCTCTTCTGAAGCTACCATACAAATACCCCATATAATTTAGGGTATGTCTAAATGTAAGGAGACTGGGCTTCCACCTCAGATGTGATAGAACCCCATGGAATTCCCAGAAAGCCAGGAGAGTATTCATCTGCATGATTTTTAATAAGAAAATCATGTTGAGAATTGGAAGGTGGTTTAGCATATTACCCAGTGCTCCCACTACCAGCCAGAGGGCTGTGATGGGGCCTTCCACATGATTTACAGATTGACGCCAGGTCTGAGAGGGGCTGAAATAAGGACAGCTCTCCAGGGATCTGCAGGTGAGCATTCAAAAGGAATCAAATGTTGGATATATTTAGAAATGGATAAAATTAGCAGAAATTGATCAAACTCTTAGTTTGGCGTCGTTGTTGTCCCAGTGTGTCTCAGATCAAATGAGCATATTGCCCACACCAACATTTGGTAAGGATGGATAATATGTCATTCATCACACAGGTATTCCTTAGTACTTAGTACCTAGCAAGAGGGAAGCAGTAATTATGGAGCCAACCTGAAAATTAGTTATTCTGAAGGGGTTCTTGTTAAAAAGCTAGAATAAAGACTAGATTGGCAACTGACCTTACTGAGGGTAGCCACCCTATAACCTATAGGGGCAGGATATGGGGATGGAGCAGCGGCGTAAACTATATGAATGAAGAATGTAGATTGGATGGATCCAACCAAGCTCTAATATTTTACCAGAGGGCTTGGTTTTTGATTGAGAAACCAGTTTAATGTGATCCACCAGATCATTCTAGTAATGCATCACAACATATTTGGTATGCTGAAGTCCAAACCACAGTATTGCTGACTTTTATCAGATTCTAGAGTTGATATTCAATCCTTGGGAGGTTTTCTTGAGGTGCTTAAGTAAATAGGAATCAATTTTGAGCTTTCCTTGTAAATCCATCAATTAATTTGTAGCTCAAAAGACATGAGATACCAATTTAAAGCTATTATCCATAGTGTCACCTGTTTTGGGTGCATCAGGGGAAGAGACCAGCATGGTGGTTACTTGGGAGAGGGGCGTCATAGAGTATTTACTAGCTTAAAAAATTTCTTTTACAATTTGTTGATCTTTTTTAGATGAATTGAGGGGGAAGGAATAGGTGACTGGGCCATGTCCCTAGATAGGAAAGCTGTAAACCTGAGCTCATCAACCAATTTTGTAGTTCCTTCTTTTTCATCAGATGGTGGGCTTGGTTTTAAGCCCCTTCTTTGTCCTGAATGGATGTAAGGTTCTACATAGCTAAATGGGTTGGCCCTCCAGACTGACAATATTGGTAAATATCTAATTATAAGCTTCATTGAGGCCAAGTAATTTTACTTTATATGTCTATTGGCAGATTCATGTTATAGGGCGCAGGATATAATCTCAACAACAATTTTTTTATATGTTGTTATAATTTATGGGTTTTTGATTATTGTTCATGGCTGATAACCCATAAATTAATTAACTGTACAGGTTTGGTGTTGTGCAATTCTCCATGTTGCCTGATAGTAATGTGTATTCATTTGATAATAGTATGGAGACTATTATCTGTAGTTGAATAAAGCACTAGTATTAGGTCCACCGCTTGACTATTATTTCCCCTTGAAATAGTTAAGATGTCCTCAATAGGGATTTATTCCCTTATACCATCCAACATGATCCACGCTCAGATCCTCGTTTACGGCTTCTCTCTGGTGACACACAGTCAGCAACAATCCCCTATTAAACTCAGCTTCTCTTCTTTGGATACACATTCAGATTCTTACTCTTTATCCTAAAGAGTCTCCCAATTAAAGCACATGTCAATAATTTCCTTGAAGAAGAATAGAATGGTAAAGTGTCCTGTAAAGTGTGTGTTTATTAAGTGAATTATTAGGGGAATTTATAGTGGGAATTTGGCGCCCAACCCTCAGTTGGCACCTCATTGATGAAATGGCAGCCATTGCCATTGAATTACCCATCATCATCTCATCAGCGATGGTCTTCCCCATCCTGGATAGCATTCTGACGTTGGACATCCTTGAGACCTAAAACAGAAAGATTCAGAAAACATATCTCTAACTTTTTCTCTCAATCCTAGTGAACCAAACATAAATGGCAAGCAACCTGCTTAGGTAATGGGACTTATTACCCATTAAGGCAGGCCATGAACCAACTGATTGATACTCTATTTGCAGGTGACATCACTCGCCTCACATCTTGATCCTTAAATTCTCAATCAGTCGGTGATGAAAGCTGACCAATCCCAATTGGTATACCTGATTGTTAATCTTTGATCAACTATCAGATGCCCTATTTTTTCAGCAACTCTGTCTAACAAAATCTAAAGCATCCATCCAGATCAATCCCTGACAGATCCAACCCAAGTGAATTACCTAAAATACCCCAAACTTTGTTACCCCAAAATCAGGGTCAACTGATATCAAATTCACTTTGCTAAAGGGAATTATCCCCTAGCGACCCCGGTAATATAGTCAGCTGGGAATATGGGCAAAAATCCCAACACATTCCCCCTCTTACCTAGATTTCCAGCAAGAAAAGGATCAGGACAGGAGAATGCCACTTCAGACACTCAGTAATTTACATCTTTTGTTCAAGTATAGTACAGTCAATCAGTACTCAACGCTGCTTGGGATGACCTTTGGCATGCGGCTCTCTTCCTCTTCCTCCTTGCTACTGCCTACTCAGAGTGCGGTTCCCACGACTTTCTGTCATGCCAGGCTGATCAATTTGCTCATGATGACATTAATCCCAGGATCCAGTTTTCACCCCATCAGGGCATATGACCCACTGTCAAATTCAGGATTCTTAGTCTGCCATCCTTGATTTCCTAATTTTCTCCTCATCCTCTACAGGAGTTTCTAGCTTTTAATGTTCATTTTATGGCTCAATTAAGAATGCTCATTTATATTCGCCCTTGTTATTTTCTTGTAATAACCTCTTGGCTCATATCATTATTAATTCTTCTCTGGAGAGCTTACCCATTAATTTAGATTAATTTCTCTGAAATATGAGCTTAATTAATTTCAAAGGATTAATGTTGACTATCATATAAGTCCAACATCTCCCCTCTCATCCAGCTCTTATGTCAAATTTGGAGTCTCAGTACCAACAACTGCTTAATAGCATGTCAGATAAAGACCTTTGGTTCTGCCAGCTGATGAGTTGATCTGCGCACTAGAACCCCTTCTATGGTCCTTTCAGGACTTATACTCCCAGTCAAGTACCTATGGCCAGTCTTTCCATGGAATTACTGGAATTGGTAACCAACCCTGACAAAACCAGGTTAGCAATTGTCTCAAACAACTCGTGACCAATCATTCATCTGCCATCATTCTCCAAGTTAGACTTGGAAACTCTCCTGTATTTGGCTCCATCCACAGATTCTCCTACCATTATCATCAAACCTCCTGAAACAATGCCATACACTCTCAATAGATTATTTCTCACTGGACAGGACTTGCTTCTGGAGTTCCTTTTCTTAATTGTCCAGTATTACAAGCCAGATGTTTTGGCAACTGAACTAGCCATCAGAAACAGCAAACAATTCGGTCTCACCTATGCATAATTGAGGGCCCAAGTAACTAAGGCTTAGTCCATAGCTCTGAACTCCTCCAATCTCAAACACATCCTAGATTGAGATGTTGCAGCCTAAGCTCTTCGCTTTTCTGGCCAAGTTTTTTGAGGTTGGCCACAAAGCTTCCGGCCTCTCCTGGCTTTCATTGCTCATTCTGCTTCCACTTCCAAGAAGCTTGTAGTCATCATCTAAATGATGCCATTTGCTCCTTTCATGACTATCTCATTTCTGGCACATCCCATCAGTATCTTCCACTGATGGCTTTAATAGGGAACATGATGTGACAACCCCCACCTAGTATCCCTTGCTCAATGTCAGCCCATATGTTCAATGTTCTTGACAAAGCCCATTGGCAAGTGCTCAAGACCAATCTTCTGGCTCCGGTGCCATATCAGGATTACTCAGGGTTATTTTCTGACTTCCTCTTCTTGTTCTATTGCTTCCCTTTCTGATCTGGGGTATTGCATTTGGCATGTTCCAAAATATCCATCACTCTTCCCCTAGTCACTTTTTTTCAGGGATCAGCATCCGCTCAATGGACTTGGTTTCAAGTAGGTCTAGCCATCACTAGCATCCGATCTCATATAGTTTTGATGGTTTGTTTACTCCTATTGCGATCCATCATCCCTCTTCAAGAGGAAACATATGTGGAATCATCCCCAAGTTGAGGATAAACAATAAAAAATGAAAATTATAAATATCTTTTTCTATGCATTTTTAATAATTTTTTCCCAATGTTTTATCAATCTTTTATATTTTTCTTCTTTTCTATGGGACTTGACCTTTTTTGGTTCAGTGGTCTATATTTTTATTTTATTTCCCCAAACTGGATCCTAGGTATACTTATACATACCAGTTTTCTATAGTTCAGAGGTCTTACTTTTTAAGATCTAACCATCTAGTTTGGTTCAGCGGTCTTTTTTAGACTTGACCAAATCATTAGGACATAACCAACTTAATGGTTCCGCAGTCCTTTGGGAACTCAGTCTTCATTATTTTTTAATCCATTGCTTTAAATACCTAGCATGGACTCGTAACTACCCTTCCATCTAAGAGGTTCCTGGTGGAGTAAGCGTTCATTGCCATCTTGGCAGTCTTCTTGAATGGACCTAACCACAACGCATTCAACTTTTTTCTTCTCCCAGAACCATGCATATCACAATAGGCAACTCTTTCGCTTAATCAGTATTCTGATAAAGCTGGTCAGTTCTTATCATCTATCATTTTTTCTCAAATCCTTTTCTTTAAAGTCATTCCAAAAGCTTACAATTATATTTTTGATCAGGATATTTGTCAATTGGTTCAGGTAGTGCTTGGCACTCATCCCACAATGTTGGTTCCACCACCGAATATATTAAAGGTGGCAATTGGCCTTCCTTCCATATAGCAACTCAAACAGCATTTTTCCTGTCACCGTATGATGACTTATATTGTAGACAAACATCACTGAATTAGGGTATGTTCCCCACACAGAAGTTCTTCCTGCAATCAGCTTCCTCAGCGTCATGGCCAGTGTCCTATTGACTTGTTCTACCAGTCCATTTGTCTCTGGACAGTAGGGTACAGACATGACTCCTCAGATCCCCATTATTTCATTTAAATGCAAGGTCACATGAGATGTGAAATTTGTCCCATTGTCACTCAGCAGGACCTGTGGGCACCCATGTCAGTATACTACTTGATCTAGGATAAACTTCACAATGCTTGTAGCATCTACTTTTGCCAGGGCTTTCATCTTGACCCATCTCATTGGATGGTCGATTGCAACTATGATGTACTTGACTCCCTCAGTGCTCATCATCAGTGGTCCCATCATGTTGATGAACACCATATGCCAAGCAAATCCAGGGCAACCCAGCCTGTATCAAGTCATGTTCTTGTGCAGCTTGTGCAACTGGCACTCCACACAGCAAGCCAGATAGTCCACGACATCATAGTTGATGGACTCCCAGTAGTAATACTGGTGAATATGATTGGTCATTTTTCTCAGGCTCTGTGCCTGACAACCTTATGAGTGGCTTGAAAAATAGCTGCTTGTTCTGATGGCTTTGGGAATAGTAATCGCTTCCCATTAATCATCTTGAAAACTTTTCCATCCATGGTCTTGGTGTTTTCCATCGCTTTTTGAAGAGCACCTTGGATTTCTAAGAGCTCATTTCCAATTTCTCCGTTGACCATTCTCTTGAATAGTTCATCCACCTGCTGGTATACCACCTGGACCATTGGTAACCATGATAAGCCATCCACATTCTGATGAGAAGCTCCAGCTTGGTGGACTATCTCATAATTATAAGCCTGTAACTTAAGTGCCCATTGGGCCATTCATTCTTCTGGTTCTCATAAATTGTGTAGCCAATGCAATAAGGAGTGGTCTGTCACCACTTTGAAGTGCATTCCATGGATATAAACCCAAAACTGTTTACAGGTGTAAATGACTGCAAATCATTCACACTCAGTAACGGTGTAATTCCCCTCAGTGGCTGAGAGTGCCAGCTCACATATGCCACCGGAATGTTTGTCCCCAAGTTCATCTACTTAGCTCAATATGACGCTGATTACTGTCAACAAAGCATTGGTTTGTATTATAAATTCTTAATTGAAATTCAGATATTTCAAGGTTGGAGAATCTATTAAATATTGGCGTAATTCATTGAAGGATCTCTGGGCCTCTCCACTCCAAATGAATCCATTTTTTATATCATTCAGTAAATAAAAGAGGGGCTCGGCAATTGTTGCAAAATCTTGAATCTTTTATAGTATCTGACTATTCCAAGGAACACTTGGATATCTCAGACACTCTTGGGTATATACATTTGCTCTATGGCTTTGATCTTCTGGGCTTGCAGCTTCATTCCACTAGAGTTGATTACAAATTCCAGATATTCTAACTCTTTCTTATAGAAGTGGCACTTCCTCAGCTTAATCTACAGTTTGGCCATGGATAGTCTCTTAAACACTTCCTCCAAGTGGTGCAAATGGTCAGTAAACGTTCAACTGAACACATTTATATATCGTCCAAGTACACCAGGACGCATGACAACTTCAAGTCATTTAGTATGGCGTCCAGAGCCCTCTGAAACGTCGCAGGCGCATTGCATAGACCCTGGGGCATCCTCGTCAGTTGATAAAGCCCCTGCATGGTGATAATTGCACGTTTCTCTTGGCCTTCTCTTGGCAAATCAATTTGCCAATATTGTGATATTAGATCCATTGTGGACATTAATTTGCTTCTCCCAATTGATCTAGAGCATTGTTGATTTTCAGTAGTGGGTAAAAATCCTTCTTTGCAATCTTGTTCAGCTTTCAATAATTGATCACCACCCAATTTTAAGCCATCCTTCTTCTTCATGATAAGGATAGGGCTTGCCCAGGGACTCAACGATGGAACTAGAAGCCCATGCTTCACTAGTTTGCTGTTTTCTTCCTCTACTACTGCTTTGGCCTTTGACCATCAAATCAGTCTCATCTTGATCAGAAATTTTTCCTGGTATTGACCTTGTGGATTACATCTTTCATGCAACCCAAATTGTGGTTGTCCTGGGAGAATACTTCCTGATACTTGTCAAATAATTTTAGCTCCTCCTCCTGCTGTCTGTCCATCAGATCAGCAAGTTGCTCTCACTTGACCAATAGATTGATACTCTCAGTTACATCTGCTGGTAATTCCATTTCATCAAGGGTCCCAAAATTCATGGAATTTCCTCAATTCAGCCATCAGGATTAGGTGAACAAATGTGAAAATCTGATTTTTCTCAATCTTCATCACTTTTTACTCAAATTAGCCAGGAGAACTCAAATTTATTCATGGCCCAGCATAATTATTCTAGAAGCCACCCAAGGCTTTACTATGGACTTCTCCCAAGGACTTTTTACTTCCCCATACAGCATCTCTGGTATCTCCAATGTTAACCCCATGTTGACTATTATCTGTGATCCCAGCAGTATGGTTTTCGCACTCTTGATCCTCAGCAGAATTCCCCAGTTTTCTAGAATTTCCGTCAGCAATTTCTCATCTCATTCTAGGTCCAAAAATCATGGACCAATAAAATCAATATTTAACATTTTATATATTTTTGTATTTTTCTTTTGCAATGGGACTTTCAACCTACAATTAGGTTAGAGGTCCTTCTTTTCCCCTTCATCAAAACCAGTTCCTAGGTATACTCTGACCTACCAGTTTTTATGGTTCAAAGTCTTATTCTCTTAAGATTTAACCATCTATTTGGTTCAGTGGTCCTCTTTTAGGACTTGACCAAAATATTAGGACATGACCATTTTTATGGTTCAGTGGTCCTCTGGAAAAAATTGCACTTATTTTCTTTTGGGTCCAATACTTCCAAATTTTTATTATTGACCTTTTTCACTATAGACCAGCAGCACTGTTTCATCACATATAGGCAACACTTGCTGACTTTGGATGTACTTGTAAATGTTTCCATTCAATGGACCTTCAATCCTGACTTGTTATTCATCCCACAGGTCCTAATTCATTTCATATTTCAGCAACTGATGCTTGAGCCTTCTTATCTCATTAAATTGTGGTTTTCTCATTAGTCAACAGTTCAGTTTATTTGTTCTGATCAGTTTTCTCCTAAAAATGATTTCTGATATTCGTTGCCATCAAAAACATTTGAAATAAATCCACTGGTGGATCTGGAAACGATCCCTTAATCAAGCAGATTGATCTGGACTCATTAGCTTCATCCAATTTTGTTTTGAATTGATGAACTCAACTTCAGCAATTTCTGATCATTGATTGAATAATATTGGGTCAAACAATTTTCTCCACCATCTTGGATCAATCATTTCCTGTTTTGACCTCATACTCTTTATTGGTATTGCAATCTAATGCTCTGAATTGATTGTATTTCATATCAACTCAACCACTGTCTCATCTAGTGTCTCATCTAACTCCTCTGTCCTCAGGACTATTTCAAGTGGACTCAATTTCAACCTGAGTTGGCCCTGCTGATAATCTTCATCTTAAGTAGATATCTAGTGGAACAGGTTTTCTTGCAGCACTAGACAGTTCCATATCTAGGCTACAAGTCCTTTTCCCAAATCTTAAGTATCTTCTTTGGCAACACTTGCCATATAGAAGTCACATTAACATATTCTATTCTTCAATTCCTCGATTTGCTTCACCAGTTGCTCCAAATTTGAGCTGAGTGAATGAAATTGAACGCGATCCACTTCACAACCTGTCTTCATTAAACTTTCTCATACTAATTTTCTTCTTCTTCTCCAATGATGTTACTTTCTCTAGTAACTCATTGCTGAAACTGAAAACTTCTTTAATGACATCATGTCCTAGTATATTACTCAACTACACCCCTGTAGTGAGCACCAATTGTTAAAATTTATGGGCTTATTGATTATTGTTCACAGCTGATAACCCCTAAAATGATTAACTGTACAGGTTTGGTGTGGTGCAATTCTCCATGTTGTCTGATAGTAATATGTATTCATTTGATAATATTATTAAGACTGTTATCTGTAGTTGAATAAAGTACTAGTATTGGGTCCACCTCTTGACTAGTATTTCCCCTTGAAATACTTAAGATGTCCTCAATAGGGATTTATTCCCTTAAACCTAACATGATCCACACTCAGATCCTCATTTACGGCTTCTCTCTGGTGACACACAGTCAGCAGCTATCCCCTATTCAACTCATCTTCTCTTCTTTGGATCCACGCTCAGACCTTTACTCTTTATCCTAAAGTGTCTCCCAATTAAAGCACATGGCAATAATTTCCTTGAAGAAGAATAGAATGGTAAAGTGTCCTGTAAACTGTGTGTTTATTAAGTGAATTCTTAGAGAAATTTATAGTAGGAATACAGCGCTTAACCCTCAGTTGGCACCTCATTGATGAAATGGCAGCCATTGCCATTGAATTACCCATCCTTATCTCATCAGTGATGGTCTTCCCCATACTGGCTAGGATTCCATCATTGGACATCCTTGAGACCTAAAATGAAAAGAGTCAGACAATATGCCCCTAATATTTTTCTCTTGATCCAAGTGAGCCAACTATAAATAGCAAGTGACCTGCTTAGGTAATGGGACTTGTTACCTATTAATGCAGGCCATGAACTAACTGATTGATTTGCTAGTTGCAGGCAGTATCATACACCTCATAACATACTACTTACATTCCCAATCAGTTGGTGACAAAACCTGACCAATCCCAATTGGTACACCTGATAGTTAATTGACTATCAAATGCCCCTATTTTGTTGGCAATTCTTAGCAATGAGATCTTAAGCATTCATCCAGATTGAACCCAACATATCTGATCAGGTGAATAGCCTAAAATCCCCTAACATAGTTACTCTGAAATCAGGGTCAATTGATATCCAATTCACTTTACTATAGGGAATTATCCCTCAGTGATTCCTGGTAATCTAGCTGTCTGGGAATATGGGCAAAAATCCCAACAACAAGTCATGTAACTGTATGAACTAAATAGCAGATTTTTGACATGAGGCACATCACTTAAATCCTATCTAAGGTTATTGATATCTAAAATGGGAAGGTATGATTACTCAGATACCCCAACTGAGGCCAAGTAATTGTATGGTTGATGGCAGATTTATTAATCAGATGATTTAAATCTGATTAGTAAAGTTTTAACACCTAAATTGGGAAGGTATGGCTAACCAGATGCCTTAATAGAGGCTAGGCCAAGTAACTCTTTGGTTGATGGCAGCCCTTGGCATAGGGTGCATGATCTGAATCTCATCGAAGGCTGTCAATTATCTAAATTGGTAAGCTATGGTTACTCAGATGCCTTGGCAGAAGCCAAGTCATGTACTCTATCTGATGAAACTTTTGGCACAGGGTACAGGATCTGAATCTCATCAAAGATTGTTTTAGATATCTAAATTGGTAAGTTATGGTTACTCAGATGCCCAAAGGAGGCCAAGTAATTGTAAGGTCAATGGCAGTTTTTGCATGGGTGCATGATTTAAATCTTATCAGTATTGGTTTGATATCTATGGACCCTCTACCACTGCCTCCCGAGTTCGATCCCGGTGATGAACTTTGGGTAGGGGACGATTTTGACTGTGTTGGTTTTGCGCGCCAATGCCCCGAACCGAGATAGCGAATAGCAAAGGCGGTCCATGGAGTTCCTGGCCTATCATACGCCGCGCATGGAGGTTTTCCGGGTTTTATCCTCCTTTCCCATTTTCTTCACTTCCCTAATCGGTGCGGTATCGTCCCCAGGTCGGCCCACCTCGAATAGAATTTAAGTATTGGTTTGATATCTATATTGGGAAGTAAGGTTATTCAAAAACCTTGCCAGAGGCCAAGTCATGTAACAGTATCTGATGGCAGCTTTTTGGCATTGGGTACATGACTTGAATCTCATCTAAGGGTTCTGATATCTAAATTGGGAAGGCATATTTACCCCGATGCCTTATTAAAATGTGGTTTGGTAAAAGATAACTTTATAATGCAATTGTAACGTCACATTAGGGTAGACTCAATTTAATAAAGTTTATATTTGTTTGGTGAATGGATAACCTGAGGAAGGAGATATGTTACATTATTAAGGTGGCTTAAGTGATGCTGGCCTACTAAACCATGTGCCATGAAACACCAGCTTTGAGAGAAATGGATGAAATGTACAGCTGGGTGGATAAAGGCCCAACTATTTATAAAGCACTTTGATTTACTTAAGAAAAATTTAATAGTATATAATGGGAAGAGGATTTATATCATATAGGGTATGATAAACTTCATATATCCAAGACTATAATCTTACCATATAAAGGGGATCCTGGGAACGATAAATTCCTTTAGAAATTATGCGGTGGTTTTTACAATTTGGGATCGGCACCCACTTAACTAAAAATAAAATTTGAGTTCGGGTTGGCTTCAACTTTAACTAAAAACTTAAGGATACCAAACCAGCTACCGAATGGTAAGAGGTTGACCGTTTAATGCTTAGGGCCCACTATTTAAAACTTTAGGGATAAGAGAAGGTTTAGATGCATTTAAATAATGGCTTATATAAAAAAACATCTCTTATACGTTCAAGTTTATCACGCGGCCCCTCGGTTTAAAGTTCGGTTGGGGTACGGTTAGGGGTTTTTAAAAATCTTGGGCCTGGTTCATAGTCCATACTAACCTAAGGGGTTCACCTTTTTCCAACTTGTTTTTAATATGTGTTATGGTTGGAAGTTTTAGTTCGCTTCCATTCCATAATCTAGAAATTTGGGCTTCATGTTAACTTTTAAACGGCTTTACCTATCGGTTTTTACATCTGAGCTTTAAACCTGTCAGGACCTTTTCAAGTTATTTTTTAAATCTAGCGTCCCCAGTTTCCCCATGTTAAACCTTATTAGGCAGATGAGCTCTAGAATCACAGTTCGCAGGGTTATAAAACCCAGGTCAATTTTGGGAGTCAGTTATACGTTTCAGACCAACCTATCCACGCTATCACAGCTTCCACCCAAGGTTGGGTTCTCACTCGAGGTTAGGAACCCTGAGAGGTAACGTAATTGTTGGCTTGGATGGGGTTCAATTTGAGGCTTGATGGTTATAACCGGGGTATTAAGCTCTCGGGTGGGTGTAAATTTAGCTGATGGCTCATCTGGTTGAATCACCCTCGTTCAGTCGCTCGTCAGATGGGTTGGATACACTTTCCTCAAAGTTTGAATTGTTGGGCCATCCCATTTCTTAAGTGAAAATTTTATGAAAACTTTGCGCTGGGTTGGGGCTTGTGATAACCTAGATGAACCGTTTTTAAAGGTTATAGCTACCATATCATTAGCCAAAATTGACACCCAGCTTCGGTTTGGGTACTGGGTTTACTTTCTTATGGTTGCCGTTAGCGTAGCTTGGTGGCACCGTTTTGAACCCGATAATTTCATCGGGTTTGGGTTTAAACTACAGATGCCCTTTTCTTTTTAAGGCTGATTATCCGTTGATATCCACATGCCGTACCCCATAACTTCACTTACGGGTCACCGATTGTAGGTCCGTAGCATCCGATGGACCTACAAGTATAGGCCTTCACCAGCTTGAAGGTCAACAGCTTCGTTGGCATCAACCACCCCGAACCGTTCTGATCGTCAAGAAGCCTCAGGATCGAGCGTCGGATGAGGCGCTGGTGGAGGTTTCCAAGTAAGGCGTATCCGGCTTCCCTTATTTCCCAAAGTCGCAAGGGCTTAGTTTTGTTATTAAGCATCGAAGGGTATCATTAATTGGGGGTTAGGGATTTTGGGCGGCAAGCTGATAGCGAACTTTAAATTGGTTTGGCATAATCATACAGCAAAGCTATCGGTATGTAAAATAATAAAGCTGGATAGAGCATGGATTCGCGCGGTAAGCTTTGAGCCCTAACCTGGCCTTTTGATCAGCCATAAAGTTGGGTTAAGGGGGCGCTTACCGTCTACCATAATGTCATCTTACTTATAAAGAATTATTCAAGCGTGGTTGGTGGGGGTAATGGATGTGAAGCAACCCAATTATCGATAAGTATTATACCCTTGTAATTTCTAAGGGGCAAAGATTAGCCATCTTTATTCCCAAGGCGCCATATTTCGAACTTAAAAACCAATGATTAATCCAAGGGCAGCTGGCTGCGGCGTAAATTGACGCGAGCGTGATCATCGAACCTCACGTCGGCGAGGAGATCCGAGGAAAGATCCCGTATGCGACTGCTTTTTTAAAAGGTAGTAGTTAAAGTTGACGGGCTGAAGTGGTAAGATGAAATCTCCCAGTTGCAGGATTTGGTGGACTTTGTTATCACGCTCGGTGGGGATGGGTCCCTCCTTCACGCCTCCTCGCTCTTCAATGCCCCGATGCCCCCCTGATCTCCTTCTCGATGGGCCGCCTGGGCTTCCTCCTGCCCTTCAGTAATTAACTTGGGGTGGCTTACCTTGAGAAATAGGTCGGTTTAGGGAAGAGCTGAGCCGGCTTATCCACGGGCGGGTGACGGTGTTAAGCCGGAACCGGCTCCAATGCCGGTTCAACCTGGTGGGCGATAACCGGGTGGCGTGGAATGGGGTCATTACAGGTCCGAAGCTCGTATGCCTCTACGTCTGACCAAAGTAGACGTCGTCCATGTCGCCAACGAGGTCAACCTTCACCGGGGCGTCTACCCACACCTGATTGATCTCAAGTGCTATGTCGATGGGCGTTTCCTTACCACGGGATAGTAGGGCCATCCTTTGAAGCTAACCTTTTAAGGCGGATGGGTAAAGCGATAAGGGCTCGTTGATCTTTAGGCTGATCGTTGCGACCCCGACGGGGTCCACCGCTTACTCCTTATCGGCAGGTAAGCTGGCCCCTAGATCTTATTGACGTGGGCTTAGGGGGCCGATCGTCCATCCCTCCATCCAAGGCCATCTGTTGACCCCCATCTGCCCCCGCTCCCTAAGCTTCCGTCCGGTGCTGCTGCCGTCAACCTCCAAACTGACGCTATCGGTACCGTAGGATGTGGGTAACTTACCTTCAGTTGCATCCCTCGAGTAAAAGTGCCGCCCAGGTGTCGCTCGATGGGCGCGAGGCGTGCAGCTTGAAGTTTGGCGAGTCGGTCGAAGTAAGCCGGCGTTTAGGTTAAGGTCCCATTATTTTAGGTGACCAAGTCGCCCTACCCGCTCCTCGCGATCAACGAGGACTCCGAAGGCGCGGATTGGGCGCAAGCCATCAACCACCTGCTAAAGTGGAACCAGAGTTTTTCCCCTTCCACCTAAATGGGTAGTTTTGGAAGCCAACCTTTTTGGCTTGTTCGAGGTTTACTTGGGTGCGAGTTGTTGAGCTGAGCAGAGTAAACCTCGACAACTTCCTGTCCCCGTGGCTTAGGCCCTCACCTTCTACCTTGGTTTATATAAAGAAGTTGGCTCCCCTTCTACGAGATCTAAGGGTTTGTAAACCTCGTTACCGGGTAAACTTTATCCCGGTAACGATTTCAATGATTTGACGCATATACACATCCAAAAAATGGGGGTTTATGTAAATCTAAAATGTATATACGCGTCCATGAAATAAGGGTTATGTAAATCTGAAAATGCATGCATTAGACCAAATGGCCAAGCACTACTAAATTTTAAAGTGCTCTAAGAGGTGGACAGCTAAGTTTTGCTTCCGTATACTCAATACTGCAATCTATTATAGGTATGATGTTTATCGACCATTTAGTTCTCTCTCAAGAAAACATATTTAAAATGGTTTGTCAAAATAATATATCGATTAGGTGGTGCCAAAGTAAATTTAGGAGGTGAAGAAACCAACTCCGAGGCTAATCTATTCACTGTCCAATCGACACCTCCAAATCCCATACTTGCAGATGCATCTATTGTGGAAAGTATGGAAATTAAATATTTCCCTGTTAATCTGGATAAAGGAGGGAAATATGTAGATTGCAGTTCAAGTTTAGAAGGATGAAAAGATGTTTGGATGGCTTGCTTAAAAATTCAGTTGCTTTATGTACGGTTGGCCGCTTTGAAAAGGCATATTGAATGAAAGATTATTTTCCAAGTTCCCTTCGGTTCACATATTTTTATTAAAAATTTACTGAATATCTATACTATGGACATGGACCAAAATCATCATAAAAAGTGTAAACTTAAACTAAATACCTTTGCCACTAAAAGGCCAAAAACTAAAAGGCTTTTTTAGTAACCAGTGAAAGGGTTAAGAGGTATAGCTGAACCCTTTGATAATCAAGATCAGCTGGTTCTAAAGGGTGCAGGCTATCATAGACCCTCAGGTAAATGGGGTTGCATGCTTATAGCTTATGGGGTACCGTATAGTCTACTAGTTTGGAATGGGTCTTTAAACTTTACCAAGCTAATCTTCTTTGACCGGTTCTTTTGCACTTAAGGTTTACCAATCATACCTCCCCATTCGAGCCAACTTTGACGATCTGAAAAGGAGGAGTTGATTAGCTATCTTTGGAACCTTACAACTTTTTTGTTCAACAATATACTTGTATATCTGTCCTACAATTTAAATAGTCAGGTATACAAACTTTTATAAGCTTTGACACCCTTTTCCACCTTGGCTAAAACTTATCACCAGTTTTAAATTGCAAATTGAGTTTACCTAGTACCTTTTTTAAAAATGACAATCCCATCAAACCCAATAGGCCAGTTAAGCTTAATTAGGTATTCAAAACTCAAGGTCTAACCTTGTTGCCCTACAAACCTTCCAATCCCAGTTATTTTATAAAACCTTAATGACCTTACCTACTTTTACATCGCTTTAATCACTCTGTCAGCACTGCAATTGAAGCTGAGCTGAACTGGGGGACAGGCTTCAAAGCTGTTTGCAGTTGGATACGTTATCTTTAATAGAAATAAAAATGAGGTCACAACTTTTGGGAGGGCTAAGGCTTACTAGATAGCTTCAATAAGATTCCTTAAAAATAGGACACAAATTATAAATATGGGAAGCAAACCTCACTGTACTTTAAGTTTTTATGTATATGGGATTGGGTGGCATCACATCTTAAAAGACCCCTTAAGGAGGGTTGGGATTTTTACCCATATTCCCAGCTGACCAGATTATCAAAATCACTAGGGATAATTCCCTAATGCAAGGTGAATTAGATATCAGTTGACTTAAGGAATGTAGGGATTTTTGCCCATATTCCCAGCTGACCAGATTATCAAGATCACTAGGGGATAATTCCCTAATGCAAGGTGAATTGGTTATCAGTTGACTTAAGGAATATAGGGATTTTTGCCCATATTCCCAGCTGACCAGACTATCAAGATCACTAGGGGGATGATTCCCTAATGCAAGGTGAATTGGATATCAGTTGACCCTGATTTTGGGGTAACTATGTTTGGGGAAATTTAAGGTTATTTGCCTGGTTGAATGCATTGAGGATTGATCCAGATGAATGCTTATCTTGTTGGGCAGAGTTGCTGATGAAATAGGGGCATCTGATAGTTTATTAACTATCAGGTGTACCAATTGGATTTGGTCAGATTTCATCACCAACCAGTTGGGAATTTAAGGATTAAGTTGCAAGGTGAGTGATGCCACCTGCAACTAGTGAAACAATCAGTTAGTTTGTGACCTGCCTGAATGGGTAACGAGTCTCATTACCTAAGCAGGTCACTTGCCAAATATGGTTGGTTTATTGAATCAAGAGGAAATATTATTGATATATTTTCTGACTCTTTCCATTTTAAGTCTCAAGGATGTCCAATGATGGAATCCTAGCCAGGATAGGGAAGACCATCGCTACTGAGACAAGGATAGGTGATTCAATAGCAATGGCTGCCATCTAATTGATGAGGTGCCAACTGAGGGTTAAGTGCCAAATTCCCAACTATAAATTCTCTTAAGAATTCACTAATAAGGATTATCAATTACCAGAGCACTTTTACTAGAGTATTACTTAAAACTTTATCAGAATCCATTTTTGAGTTTTATTCTTTCTCAATGAAATTATTGCTGTGTGCAATAATTGGGAGACACTTTAAGATAAAAAGTAAGAATCTGAGTGGGGATCCAGAAAAGAAGCTAAATTGAATTGGGGATTGCTACTGACAGTGTGTCAAACAAGAGAAACTGTAAACTGGGATCTAATAGTAGATTGAGTTAGGTGGTATGAGGGAACAAATCCCTATTCAGGACATCATAAGTATTTCAAGAGGGAATACTGGCTGAGCGTTGGTTTGAAATCTAATGTTTCCATTCAACTATGGATAATAGTCACCATACTATTAACAAACAATTATATTAACTACTATACAATGCAGAAAATTACAAAAAACCTGAACCTGTGCAATTAATATATTTATAGGGGTTATTGGCTAATAATAATTATGAAACCTATATTTTTTATAACTGGTGCTCACTACAGGAATGTAGTTGAGCAGAAGAAATTAGAACGTGATGTTGTATAAAGATGCAATAAGAAAACTATGGAAGGAGTTGGCAACCATTAATCAAGATTCCCTGAACTCAGCGGTTCAATGAGAATTCACAGTTTTGAAAGAGAGAGTCACCAAGATGAAGGAAGAGGTTGATAATGTCATGAGTTTTGGGAATGAGTTACTTGGAAAAGTAACATCATTAAAGAATAAAGAAGGGGATTTAATTTGAGAAGTCTTATTTCTGAAAAATGGAGCATGAAGCAGATTACATTCATTTAAGAGCATTCAGCGCTGATATCAAGCAGCTGATTAAACAGGTCTAGGAGTTAAAGACTCACAAATGTGAATGTGAGCCATATGCAGTAACTGATGCTGAAAAAAACTCCCCATACAATAATTGGAAAGATGTCTACCACAAGGAACATGCCACCTGCTTTTACCGCTATGACAGAGGCGGCGCCCAAAATCACACCCCAAGTGAGCTGAGTAACCAAACCAAGAGAGGTGGCTAGAGAAACCTTGGAGGAATTCAAAGTGACACCAAAATTGCCGACTTTCCATCAGGATAACGCCCCAGCATTTTTCTGCTTGTTCAATATGACAATGTACAGATATGGAAATCGTCAAAAGGCATTGATGGTGATGAATTGCCTAGATACCAATTGTCAAAACCTAGTGTTGCCCCATCTAGAGGGGGACATCTGGTCATACGCAGAGGCCAAAGTGGCCATTATGAAGGAATTTGGAAGCCCCTGGAAGAAGTCCAGAGTAGAGCCTTGGGCGGCTCCTGGAATAATACTTCCAGGCCATGGAGAAATTCAAGTTTTCCTGGCAAAGATAAGCAAAAAACCAATGAAGATTGAGAAGTACCAGATCATCTCATTTGGTCATCTAATCCTGATTGCTAAACTAAGAAAATTTCATAATTTTGGGGCCCACAATAAGATGGGATTACCAGCCAGGGTAACTGAGAGTATCAATTTATTGGTTGATTGAGAGTAACACGCTGATCTGATGGAAGGACAGCAGGGAGAGGTGCTCAAATTGTTTGAAAAATATTGGGAAATATTCGCCCAGGATGACCACAATTTGGGATGCGCAAGAGATGTGATCCACAAGGTCAATACTGGGGAAAATTTGCCAAACAGGATGAGACCAATTCTATAGTTGAAGGCGGCCAAAGTGGTAGTGGAAGAAGAAATCAGCATTCTAGTGAAGCATGGGCTTCTAGTTCTGTCGTTGAGTCCATGGGAGAGTCTGATTTTTTATTGTGAAGAAGAAGGATGGCTCTAATCTGGTGGTGATCAATTATCAGAAGCTGAACAAAATTACAAAGAAAGATTTGTATTCCCTACCAAGAATTGACAATGAACTATATCGATTGGGAGTAGCAAAGAATTTATCCACAATGGATCTGATATCAGGATATTGGCAAATTGATTTGCCAAGAGAAGAGCAAGAAAAATATGCGACATTACCACACAAGAGCTATATCAACTGATGAGGATGCCCCAGGGTCTGTGAAATGCACCTGCGACGTTCCAGAGGGCCATGGATGCTATATTAGATGACTTGAAGTTGTCATGCGTCCTGGTGTACTTGGATAGTATCAATGTGTTCAGTAGGACAAAACTGACCATTTGCACCACTTGAAGAAGTGTTCAAGAGACTGCCCATGGCCAAACTGTAAATTAAGCTGAGGAAGTGTCACTTCTTTAAGAAAGAGTTGGAATATCTGAGATTTGTGATCAACTCTAGTGGACTGCAGCAGCAAGCCCAGAAGATTGAAGCCATAGAGAAAATGGCTGTACTAAAAGAGTATCTGAGATATCCAAGTGTTCCTTGGAATGGTCCAATATTATAGAAGATTTATTTGGAATTTTGCCAGAATTGCTGAGCCCTTATTCCATCTGTTAAAGGATCTGAAGAAAGTATTTGTTTGGAATGAAGAATCACAGAAATCCTTCAATGAGTTATGCCAGTACCTTATAGATTCTTCAATTTTGAAATATCCAAATTTTGATTGAGAATTTATTATACAAACCAATGCTTCATTGATGGCAATTGGCCCATATTGAGCCAAGTAGATGAACTTGGGGGACAAACATCCAGTGGCATATGAAAGCTGGCACTCTCAGCCACTGAGAGGAATTAACCAAGGCTGGGTTTGAATGATTTGCAGTCATTTACACCTTTAAACAGGTTCAGGTGTACATCCAAAGAACGCACTTCAAAGTGGTGACAGCTACTTCTCATTGCATTGGCTGCACAATTTGCAAGAACCAGAAGGACAACTGGCCCGATGGGCATTGAAGTTACATGGGTTACAATTATGAGATTGTCCACCAAGCAAGGGCTTCTCATCAGAATGTGGATGGCTTATTGTGGTTATCAATGATACAGATGGTATACCAGCAGGCAGATGAGCTATTCCAGAGAATGGTCAACGGAGAAATTGGGAATGAGCCCCAAGAAATCCAAGGTGCTCTTCAAAAAGCGATGGAAAACATTAAGACCATGGATGGAAAAGTTTTCACAATGATTAATGGGAAGCGATTACTATTCCCAAAGCCATCAGAACAAGCAGCTATTCTTCAAGCCACTCATAAGATTGTCAGGCACAGAGGCCTGAGAAAAATGATCAATCATATTCACCAGTACTACTGGGAGTCACTCAACTACGATGTCGTGGACTATATGGCTTGCTGTGTGGAGTGCCAGTTGCACAAGCCACATAAGAATATGATTGGATACCAACTGATCTGCCCTGGATTTGCTTAGCATATGGTGTTCATCAACATGATGGGACCACTGATGATGAGAACAGGGGGAGTCAAGTATATGATAGTTGCAATCAATCATCTGATTAGATGGGTCAAGACAAAGGCCCTGGCAAAAGTAGATGCTACTACTACTGTGAAGTTTATCCTAGATCAAGTAGTATAATGACATGGATGCCTGCAGGTCCTGCTGAGTGACAATGAAAAATTTCATATCTCATGTGATCCAACAATTAAATGAAATATTGGGGATCTGAGGAGTCATGTCTGTACCCTACCAACTGGAGACAAACAGACTGGTGAAACGAGTTAATGGGATGCTGTCCATGACACTTAGGAAGCTGGTTGCAGGAAGAACTTCTATGTGGAAGGTGTACCTGAGTTCATTGACATTTGCCTATAATATCAGTCATCATACAGCGTTGGGAAAAATGCCATTTGAGTTGCTATATGGGAGGAAGGCCGTGTTGCCACCAATTTTATATTCTGTGGTGAAACCAACTTCAGGGATGAGTTCTGAGCAGTACTTAAATTGATCTACAAATATCCTGATTGAAATGCAATTGCAAGCATTCAATATGACTTTGAAGGAAAGGATATGAGCAAAAAATGATGGATGATAAGAACTGACTGGCCTTATCAGAATACTGAATAGGCAAAAGAGTTGCCTATTGTGATATGCATGGTTTTGGGAGAAGAAAAAAATTGGATGCATTGTGTTCAGGTTCATTTGAAATTATCACGAAGATAATGATGGATGTCTACTTCATCAAGAGCCTATTGATGGAAGTATAGTAAATCAAGTCCATGATAAGTATTTAAAGCGATGGATTGAAGAAAAAAAGAATAATAAAAGAGTTCCTGAAGGACCACTGAACCATTGAGTTGGTTATGTCCTAATGATTTTGTCAAAAACAAAAAAAGACCTCTGAACCAATATAGATGTTTAAGTCTTAAAAAAGTAAGACCTCTTAACTATAGAAAACTGGTAGGTCTAAGTATACCTAGGATCCAGTTTGGGGAATAAAATGAAAAGATGGACCGCTGAACTGAAACAAGGTCAAGTTCCATGGAAAAAAGAAGAAAAAACAAAAGATTGATAAAAATATTGAAAAAAATATTATTAAAAACCACATAGAAAAACTGATATAAATTTATTATTTTTTTAATTTTTATAGATTATCCTTAATTTGGGGATGATTCCAACTATGTCGCCTCTTGGGGGAGGGAGGATGGATTGCAGTAGAAGTAAATATCCCATCAAAATCTATGTGAGATTGGATGCTAGCAAGGGCTAGACCTACATGAAACCAAGTTTGTTGAGCGGACACAGATTCCTGTGAGAAAGCAACTAGGGGAAGGGAAATTAAAAAATGTCAGAAGAAGCCAAACGCAATACCCTGGAGTGGGGAGGGAAGCAACAGTACAAGAAGAGTCAACTAGCAAATAACCCCAAGTAATCCTGATATGGTAACAGAGCTGGAAGATCAGTCTTGAGCCGCTTGCCAATAGGCTTCAACAAGAACACTGGACATATGGGCTGGCAACGAGAAAGAGATACTAGAAGGGGTTGCCAAATCATGCCCCTCTCAAAGCCATTAGTGGAAATACTTATGATAGTGCAAGAAATGAGATAGTCATGAAAGGAGCAAATGGCATCCTGCAAGCAATGACTACAAGCTTCTCGGAAGCTGAAGCAGAAAAGTGATGGAAACTGGGAGAGGCTGGAAGCTTCGTAGCCCATCTTTGAAGAACTTGGCTGGCAAAGTGAAGAG
>JAKSZP010006083.1:0-27983 GCA_022478985.1 Massospora cicadina | reverse complement strand
TGTTCCCAAACTTCCGCCGAGATGGGGAGGAAATCAGTGGGAAGCATCTCACAATTAAAGGAAATATCACTAGTCGAGAGTGCAATATTTATAGGGATGAGCATGGGTGACATCATCAAGGTGGAATCATCTGAATTCTTTACTTCATTCTTGGGGCTAAACCCCTGTACAGTTTCTGAATTTAGAAGAAGTAGAAGGTTTAGAAGGATAAGATTCCCTCATTTTAAGAGGCGCGCACAACTTTTAAGCTTCTGTATTTATATATTTGATCTGATGATGGCCAAATTACCTGGTCCCTTCTGGGTTGGGGCGGGGAAACTACCCCAAAGGGTTTTGACAAGATGATCAAAATTGGAAGGAGGTGACTGCCGAATTGGGGAGTTTCACATCAATATGTTCAAGGTCAAATGGAGAAACGACGTTTTAACCTTGTTGGTTAATGGAAAAGCCTGGGCTTTTTCACAGAATTCACTCAAGTATGCTTTCATTGGCTGACCCACTTGACGCAGAGAAAAGAACTCGAAGAAGGAATGGAGGGATGCTTCCCCAGGTCGATTCTGCTCCAAAACCTGTTCCAAACCCTCTATTGCTCGCCACTTAAGCGGCTGTGTGCAGAGTGCCACAAAAACCCAGTCGCCTGCAAGGGAGACAACTGGGACAACAGATCCACTCCTCGCAAAAGTGGATGTGAACTAGACGAATTATTTTTCCCTAACGAGGTTTTTGGCTCAAAGGAAGCTGAGGCCTGATGAATTTCCAAGTAAATCTCGGGAGAAGATAGGGAATCACAACATTAGGATAGTGAAAAGTCTGAGACCATCAGGTACAAGCAGGAAGGGTGGGCACTTCCCAATTGGTAGTTGCAAGAATAACGCTGAGACGCACTAATACAAAACCAAATGAGAAAACTGTGGTGAGCACCATCGTGGCAGTGACAAATGGCCAGCGCACCCAATTTACTGATAGTGAAAGTCCCACACGGATAATTCTTATGCAAATATAATAAAAAGGTTGGTTGACTAATGTCAAGAGAGTGTCTGTAACTCTCTCATTCCCAGCAAGGTGATGTGGGATGCTAACCCACATTGCTAGGGAACTAGCCGTTAAGGAAAAGGGAAAGAAGACACCTTGAACGGTGCCTGTGCAAAAGGTACCCCTGGCAAGGGTGTAGAGCGCAACATATAGTACCAGGTAAGTGAGGAACATAACCACTTGGTTGGACCCCAGAGGCGAGTCCATAACTAAGTGTAACTTGGCGTCAGGAGATTGGGTGCCTCGATCTGGAGGGGACCTGGGCGGCCAAAGGGAGCCCCTGGGATTTTGGTAAATTGCAATAAAAGGTAGTGGCCCACATAATTGGAGACCCCCCTGAAGAGGTCCGCCACCAAGTTCGCCCAAGGGACCATGAGTAAAATGTAAAATAACGGGTAAATTTATTTAAGAAAGTCAATCAATGAGGAATGTTGGTCGCAAAAAACATATTTAAAGTAGGCTGGGGAAATTCAGATTCTGTGGAAGTGCGCCCAAGCCTTGACGCTCCAATAAACAAATGCTTCCATCCATTTTTGTAAAATACACCAAAAGTGCCTTCACTTGAGTAATTGAATGAAGCCATATTTTACCCAAACTTAAAATTTCATAACTTGAATGGGATTCAAACCCTTGCTCTCCAATTAACTGAATTGAACCATCTTCAATTGTAATGTAAATTGTTTGTTTCAGTGCCTGGGCCGAGATAAGAGGCTGGGCGTTTTGCACCCCATTAGTATCAACCTGGGCATGCTTGGCTTGCACATAGCGTTGATCTAAGTTGTGTTTCAGGTCAGGAAGAGCCTGAAATTTCACCTTCTGGGCCTCCTGTCACCCAGCTTTATCTTTAGCATCTGTTCCCACTATTAAGTCATCCAACCATGACAGAACTTTTAAGCTTTCATGCCTGGTGAAGACATGCTTAAATCGAAAGAATGCAGTAGCCTTAGCGGTGACCATTGAAACTGAAATAGCTTTAATTCATTTGGTAAAATGGTCAATAGCTAATATAATATATTGATGTCCATAGGTGGCAGTAGGGAGAGGGCCCAATACATCAATACTCATAGTAGAAAAAGGTTCTGAAGGTCCCAGAATTTTGTGTTGGTATATCAGATTTCCACCACGTTGTTGGCAAGTGAGACAAGTCTCCAACACATTGTGTAAAGTTTCCAGCATGTTATCCCAGTAACATTGATATTTCAACCTTATTAAAGTATTAGCAACAGCTCCATGCCCTACAGTTTGATCAGCCTCCGTAATAGTATCAGTTATCGCAGAGGGCCACATAAAGGGCAATTATTTAAATCCAAACTTCTTGTATAATGAATCTTCTTTAACCTGAGTATCATCGGTTAAGGATTGTAGATTTGCTATAACATCCTTAGATTCATGGTACCAGAGCTCAGGTCTACCAATCAGGTCATAGATGCAATCCTCCTCAGCAGAGAATAATGTCAGTATAGGCAATTGAGAAAGTCCATTAGTATTTTGGCAAATACTCCGGCGTGATGTTGAACTGTAAAGTCATAATTCTGGAGCTTTAATGCCCATTTACTAAACACCCATCAGGATCCTTCATTTGTTGCAACCACTTCAGGGAAGCGTGATCCGTTACAATAGTGAAATGTTTGCCATAGAGGTAAGGGTGAAAATGATTGATGGCAGACAAAACTGTGAGGCATTCTCTCTTGGTAACGCTATAAATGAGTTCTGCCTTAAAATTGGTTTTACTATAGTATGCAATGGGGTGATCAACCAGGTTGGTATCATGTTGAGCCAGAATGGCCCCAATAGCAATATCGCTGGCATTGGTAAATAAGATAAAAGGTTTGGAAAAATTAGGATGGGCTAAAAATGGTGCCTAACTAAGGCTTGGTGCAAAACATTGAAAGCTTGCTGCTGCAATTCATCCCATATGAAAGGGACTTCCTTGTGTATTAAGTAAACTAAAGGCTCCGCAATATTAGCAAAATGGGGGATGAATTTTTGGTAATAACGAACTATCCCTAAAACACTTGTATATTGTGTAAGCTTTTAGGAACAGGCATGTCTGATATAGCTTGTATCTTATTAGATAAAGGTAAAATCCCATTGCAATTAACTTTATGGCCAAAAAATTCCATTTTAATCTTAAAAAAGCACACTTAGATGGTTTTAGCTTAAGCGAAGTGCGATGCATCTGACCAAATACTTCCTTTAAATGAGCCAAATGCTCGTTTAAAGTGCGAGAAAAAACAGTAACATCATCTAAATATACCAAAACACAAGAAAGTTTCAAATCCCCAAACAAGTCATCCATGGCTCGTTGAAAAGTAGCAGGGGCATTAAAGCCCCTGCAGCATATGAGTGGGCTCAAATAACCCCTCAATAGAGATTAAGGCGCATTTTTGACGGTCTTCTGGGGCCAGGTCAATTTGCCAATAACCACTCGCAAGGTCTATAGCTGAGAAGAATTGTGACCCAGATAATAGTCTTAATGAATCATCAATGCGAGGTAGAGGATAGAATCCTTTTGGGTAACAGTATTAAGCTGATGATAGTCCATAACCACTCAACGACCTCCATCTTTTTTCTGTATGAGTAGTAAAGGGGAAGCCCATGGACTCTTAGAAGGCTTTATTAGCCCCACATCAAGGAGTTGTTTCAATTCTACTGAGACCTGAGCCTCCTCGACTTTAGATTTATGATAGAGTCAAGCTCGAATAGGGGGAGTATCCTCAGTTTTCACCTGATGCTGCACATCTTTCATTAGTCCAAAATCCCAGGACATTTGGCAAATATATCCGCATACTCTTTAATCAGAGTATCATCTTCATGCTGTTGTTCTGGAGTTAGTAAATCCCCAAATTTGACATCAAATGTAGCAATGATAGGGGGATCTTCCAACCCAAAATCACATAAATCTCCACATCCTGAGATGGATAAAAATTTCACACACAGGAGTAGGCCGCACATAGGTGATGGGGTTATTTTGAAGCAATCGCATAGATCAAGAAGTGATATTAGCTAGTAGAACTAAAACAGTCCCATCATAGGTAGGATCAAGGATACTAGGGCATGTTAAAGCCTCCAAATGAGAGGGATTTTGGTTACCAAAGATCTCTAACGCATGATTAGTGGGCACAAATAATTGTACTCCCATATCAATTATGACTTGAGCTTTTGGAGGAATGGTAATCAGATTATTAGAATATAAAGGCATTCCCTCAGAGGCACAAGCTGACGGAGGTGGAGGTATAGTTTTGGTCCCAAGATTTGGTACTCAAGATGAGAGATAGAAATGGGGTATTCCAATAAGAGAACGCATTGCTTGAGTTTGCTTTGCTGTTGAGAACATCTTATAATATTATAGGTACTCAGTACCCAAATAAAAGAAAGGTAATTGTCCTTAAGACTGATTATTGCATCAAAATTGGTGAGACACTTGGTTCCCAAGAGTAAGTCATAGCAGTTGGTGTCCAACACTACTGCAGAGGCTGAAACAACCAATTTTCTAAGGTGCATTGGAAGAGAAGAATTGGCTCCTATAGATTAGTGTATGAACGACCAGCAGTTTTGTAGTCTTGAGAATGGTTTAAGTTCGGCGCCAATTTTATTTTTTATAAGTCTGGATGAGATCACATTGATGAGTGATCACATATAAAAAATAGCCAAAACTTTCACCTTATTTATGATGACTTCCACCTGGGTCACATCAGTGCCAAAGTTTGGGATTGAATATACCGAGGGAGTAATTGATTGAATTGAATTAGAAGAAGAAAAAACAGAAGCGTAAGCAGAAATAGTATTTTTGTTGGCCAATTCATCAGGGATATCAAGTTCTTTAGGAGAGGATATCACATAACAGTCTTTATAAGTGTTAAAAGGTTTTGATTGAGGCACAGGAGGTAGGTCAGCACAGAGAGCCTCATGCCCTATGCTGACTCCTCTTTTTTTACTCCTCCACTTGTTTTTTCCAACATTGAGATTCCATATGACCCACTAGACCACATTAAGTGCATGGCTCCATCTTCAGTTTAGGTTTGGGTCTAAGCCATCGCATAGATATAAAAACAAGGTTTATTAGCAAAGGTCAGGTGTATCACACCATTAGGAATCTCCGTGTGTGCTTCTTTGATGTCGAGAATAGATCTGAAATTTCTTTTTAAGTGATTTTAAATGTAGTAGCAACTGGGTGCAATAAGCAAATTTTCACTCATTACAGCTGATATGGCATCATCTACCATAATCCAATTGCAAGTAGCAAGAGTCTGGGCCTCATGATAGAATCTTTTAGCAAAATCCTGGATTGACTCTCCTCACTTGATATGGATGCTCATAAAGGCTTGCTTTTGGTTAGAGAGGATTTGATCACTCCCAAATTTCTTAGTAAGTGCAGATTTCACTTGAGCTCACATATTGCAAACCTTCAGGTGAGGAACCACTATTTTTTGAGTGAACTGGCTTAGGCAAGAGGTAATATACCATACTTTCTGTTAATCCATTGCCTCATCCATTGCACGCTCATAGACAAAGAGAAATGAATTGATACTACCTTCACTCAGCTCAAACTTATCCTTAAAGGTAGGTTTGAAGGTAGTGAATTCATTTCTCAAAACATGGACACCTGATACATGATCAGATCAGCTTTGGAGGGTTCTGATTCTGAGATAGGAGCTTGATTTGGAATTCAATCAACTTGTTGCCTTAAATGATTGAGGTCCTCCTGTAAATTATGAACCCATTGAGCACGTGATCATTCGCAGGTTGTTGATTCAGGTTAGAAATCTCAGTGATCATCTCTTCCTGCTTGTTTTCAAGTACTCTGCATCTAGCGGATAACCTTTCAATGGAAGCATTTAGCCTTTCAAACTGGGTTTCTTGCGTAGTTTGGTTAGCATCACATAGATGATGAGCATTATCCACATCACTTAATAAGTTGGCTAAATAGTAATCCAGGTTGGTCAGAAGGCCTTCTAATGATAAGAAACACCCTTGATCTATGGCTCAGATTTGGGTTTCTAACACCTGTATTCTTGATACTAGTAGACTCAAAGGTTCTGAATCGTGCATTGGAAGTGAGGAGCCAGGGGGTCCCAGGATTACCAAAGGAGAACTAGGTGGACCTGGAGGTCCAAGAGGACCAGAAGGTCGGATCCACCTTCTCTGATAGTATCCACAATTTGGACAAGTTTTTGAAGTAGCCCGTCGAGCTCAACAAAGCGCTCCTCATGATGGGCCTGAAATTTTTGCCAGTTGTCTCATAATCTCATCCTCAAGGGTATTGATTCAGTGGTGAATAGGATTAGCGACATCACTAACCTATTGAGATACTTCTTGACTGAAGTACCCCACAACTCCATTATCAATTATCACCAACTAGTTATGTAGATTGTTATTTTCTCTTCTATTATTGAGTATGGCTACTGATTATCCTGTCCAAAGTTAGAAGCCACCTCATAAAACGAGTATAACTGATAATGAGATTGTTGCACCAGGGTCAAATGGCGTTGGATCTCAAGATGATGCAACCCCAAAATCTGGAGTATATGATGAATAGCTGTATGTACGTAATTCCTGAGGTACTGCTCAGTTCTAGCCAAACCAACTTTGGTATGTTGTAACACCACTCTGTTGTTTAAGCTCATCATATTTTTGGCAACTTTAGATGCTCAGTCTTGATTAGGATGGGAATTAGGCTGGATAGCCCCCCTTATCAAGCCTTTGACAGTTTCTTCTATGTCTAAGGCTTGAATCTGATGATTAATTTGTTCAGGGCCCTCAATGGCCAAGTCCATAGAAGCTCAAAATTGCAGATTATATATATTAGCAAAATACATCTCTTGACTGTTGGAGTGTACCCATCAGGTGATAATCATTGATTCCTCAGAAGAGGGGCTTTCTTCGCTAGACATATTATTCATCATGAAAGTATGTTTTCAATAGAAAGCCTTGGAAGCAGAACTGGCAGAAAGCGCCAGTATTAAATTTTGATAGAAATTATGATAAGCAGGCACTATGAAGGCTACTAAATTATTAGTTTTTGTGGCTCTAACAAAGATAGAAAAAAGTGCAATGAAGTTATTAGCTCCGTTGATATAATTGATTCGATTGGAAATACAGAATCCTGTATGAATTGACCATAATTTAGCTACGTGAGACAAAAATCGAGGTACTTTATTAGTTAAAAATGAGGGATATTTACAGGGGTAGATTTTGTAATTTTTCAGGAGGATTTTCAAGCTGCACCTGAGTAAGATCATTCCTACTAGATGACCGATATTGCTGATTATTAATGCCATACTTGTGATGGTCTGTCTGAAAAGATTCTTATTAGATGAGACTGACCTTCTTGTATGATGTTTTACCCACCGGATAGCTTAGCATCATCCTTCAGAGGAGGATGATAACTCTGAAGGGTTGATCGTCAGTCTATCCAAGAATCAGATATCTCCAATGGGGATTCTACAATATCATTAGACAAAGATATCAAATCTCAATCTTGAGTAGTTCCAGTCATCATAGTTAAAATCTCCAACAATCCCTCCAAGGACATGGTTGATTATCCATTGGAACATCACTGGAGCATTCCTAAGACCAAATGGCATAATGTGATATTGATACACCCACAGGTGACACTTAAAATCTGTGTATTTCAGATGTTCTGGTCTCACCGGTACCTGATTGAATGCATCCACAGGTCAGGTTTTGTAAAAATGGTGCATCCAGTAACCATTGGAATATCCTCCAATGAAGGCATCATATACAGATCAGGCTCAGTTTTTGTGTTCAGAAGCCAGAAACCACACATGGGCGTATTTTGCCACTTGCTTTTGGCACCAGTAACACAGGAGATACCACCGGCGACTTGGAAGGTTTGATCAAACCTTTATCCAACGTTGATCTCACATGGCCCTCCAACGCTTCTTTTGCTATGGGTTAATAGGGTATTCCAGACTTCCCGTGGAAGCTCTAACCCTTCCTTGAACTGGAATGAAAATGCAAAAGAACCATAGAGGAAAAAGGTGAGTTCCCAACAGGACCAAATACTTCCACAAAGTTGCTATATTTGGCTGTTAACTCTACCTTATGCATACCACCCAGATTTCTGCATCCACTCGGAACATTGCTCCCAAAATCCATCTCCCATCTCATCTGTGGCCCCGTTTGTGGATTCAAAGTAATTTTATTAAGCAGCAGATCAACCTGGATCTAGAAATGATGTCACCATCTTATCCCCAATACCACAGGATGGGCCAATATTATGATTGCAAAGAAGCCCTCTCTGAATTAAAATTAGTTCTGCTGAACAACTATCTAAGGCGCCAAAAGCCATGAGGGGGCTCTCCTTGACACATTGGCGAACACCACCTCAGGACTCTTCTTCATTTTCAAATTAAAACGTTCTGCCAGGTGAATTCCACATAATTTTCATCAAAAATCCTGTATCCACCAGGGCCAACACCTTATCCTTCTGACCTTACAGATATAACTCCACCAGAATAAGTAACTTAGGATAAATTGAAGAAATAGATTATATGTTTAAAGCATTCTCAAATTGCAAAATTGCAGGTAAGGTAGGTCTAGGACTATTACTCTTCCTGGGTCCCTAGCCTCCTGTTCTCCTTGAATCCTCAACGTTTCCCTGGCGGAACCCTCCATAGATATTTCCAAAATTCCCGGGTGATACTGCCAGCCTCCTCTATGAGTCACTGCAGGCGACTGGCCCCTTTCCAGAGACATAGAATTCTCCTGCCAATTTTGCGCCAAAGCTAATTGTTTCTCAACCTGTACCTTAATGAAATTTCTTCAGCCAACGTACTCTGAACTTTAGCAGCCACCATAGCGGCCAACCTATCCTCTTGCATCCCCTGTCAAAACATTCATGACAATAGCAAATCTAAGACTTGTGCTGCCTTCACCAAAGGTCATAAAATCTGCCCATAATTTTCAACCAATCTTCATCCCTGACACACCATCAGCAAAGCTGACCATGCCTTGTACTGTACCTCATCTGGGCAGGCAGCCTGGTTGATCCAATTGAAATACTCACCATGGATCCTGGGAGGTGACCATGCTCCTCAATCAACTCTTGCACCCACCCCACCAGGTCCAAGGGTAGTGCTTTCACAATTTATGCAATCTGCAGTGAGAAAGGGGTCTCTCCTCCTGTCGCTTGGGCCAACCACACCTGAAAACAAATCCAGGACACCACTTGGTGAATATTCTCTAAAGCTTCCTTGAACAATGTCGCCCGACCTTTTAGAGATGTAGATCCTCCATGATTCTTCTCCACCTTCATGGGACTTGCGCCACATACTCAAACCAACTCTTTTATTATAAATGTAAGTGAGAAACACACCATCACCTCTGTCAACCCATGGTGATACCATTCCTCCTTTCCCAGGGCTACCACCTCTTCTTGAGGCCCCCACAAGACTAACAAAAATGCATTTGAGTTGCTTCTAATGTAACGGGCAGGTTTGTGCCAATACGCTACAAAGGAATTGGGCAGTAGAAGCCATGCCACTGACCATACTAAGTACAGACTGCAGAGGCCCATCCCTGAACTCTTCTTCCATGCCTCGTCATTGCCACATATTCCCGCACCACTGACCCCACAACGCTGCACACCAACAGCTGGGTCTGGCTCTAAGACAGGGCTGAGAACGACGCCAACGCCATGCCAAGCTCACTGGTTGAGCTCATACTTCGATCTGATGTTTATTTTATAATATAATGTGTTTATATTAAAAGCGATTTTTATTAATTTGACAGGTATTTTGTAGAAGATGCAACTGGCCATTCTGGGCCACAACATCCTCAAATAAGTAGTGCTCTGCAAGTATTGAGTAAGCTCCCTCATAATCTAGGCTCTCTTGAACACTGTTCATCACATCACTTGCAAAGACTCCACATCCAACCAGATCATCATCCACACCGTGCATAAGCACAATGTCATTTTATGGATGCATTTCAGTTTCAGGATGTCAAATTTCACTAGCTCTGACTTCCTCAAGTTTGAGGACCTTTGGATTAAAGCAACATTTGGATCAAACGCCACCTAATCCAAGGCAATGTATGGATCATGTGCCTCCTGATCCGTTACAAAAGATGCCAAAAAGGGCAAAATGTACAAGCAGTAAGAACAACGCCCCAAGTTATATCCATGGTTTTTCCGTATATATTTTAGCATAAAACTCAGACCAAACTGAAGCACACCATCAGAGAGAAGAAGCCCTGAGAGATGAGAGAGTCTGGATAAGGACTATGACAGAAATTTGTGAAATAAGATGCAGTGGACTCAGAAGAATAGGTCAAGGTGTAGGTACTGGTTTTGTATACAACTGGAGGTTTGGACCAGAAATGAACCTGAATGCAGCCATTGTGAAAGAATTTAACCATGAAAAACTAAAATAAAAAAGTCTCTTAAAAACAGGGGATAACTTAAGTAAAATCAGATTTTACTTTTAAAAGTATATTAATATCTGCGAAAAACAAAGCATTTCTCAGCTTAAATGTCAATATAGGTGGGAGTTTTGTGATAATTTCAAAGCGATTAACAAATCTATCCATGATGAAAAGTTTTTCCTTTCAGCAAAATTGAAATTTTCTGAATTTTGCTTGACTTTGTAACTTTGTATCTTCTTATTTTATGGATTTTTGAACCAATTTCCACCAGGATTTTCAGCCAATATGATACCATTTGCTTCAGTCCTGGCTGGCAAAGCAAGAACCCATTTGCAGTCAATGAATTAGAGAGGTCATTGGTGTTCTCCAGGGTTCTAGTTTTGATTCCAGGGGCTTCTTATGCCTGTCCTTGGCTAACGTCTACCCTAAGTAAAATGTCACTAACTGTGGCATCATCTTCCGCTCTTGGATGGGGTTCCACACAGCCTGAGGGGACACTGACCAAGAAAAAATTCTTGTGGAGGTTTGTAGCTTATTGGCGGCCAAGGAGGCTTGAGTGGCAGGGCCTACATCTTTGAGGTATCTTACCTGGAGGTTGCAGATCAGCATCTGAGAGTTTATGCAGTCTCTAGGAGATACCCAGCTTTTCTCAGTTTCGTCATAACTTTTCCAATATAGCAAATACTGAAGACAACAACAAAATAGGCTGGAGGCAAGAGTCGCGTTGATCTCATATTGGGGTTCACCATAATTATTACTGGCTTGGGGTGGGAAGGCATGGGATCCTCAAAGGGGGCCAGAAGGCACTCATGAAGGGTGACAAACACTTTAATGGAAACGGGTAGGTCAACTTGAAAAGCTGACGGGCCAACATTAAATGATTTTTAGGGTCCAACACACTTAAGGCATAACTTGCGGCAAGGCTGCTTCAAGTGGAGATTCTTAGCATTGACCATGACTAAGTCGTCTGGCCTGTACTCAGAGTCTTCATGGCGCTTGCACTCAGCATATACTTTATAGATCCTTATAGCGTCAACAAGATGATTCTTTACTGCATGATGTATGTCTCTGAGCTCTTTAGGGCGCTCATTGGCAGCAACAACTGTGTATTCTCGCCATGGACTCAGGCCAAAGATGGGTTTGTAGCTGTAGTTTGCAAAAAAGGAGATGTGCCTGTTGAGGTATGAGTAAGCTTATCATAGGTGAATTGCATCAGAGGAAGGTGAGAGGCCAAATTAAAAGTTCTGCATTATAAAAGTTATGCAAGAGTTACTCCAAACTTTGGTTCACACTATCTGTCTGTCCATCCAGCTGAGGGTGAAAGGCAGTGGAGAAGAGGAAGATCCCCAAGATGAATGGCAAGGCTTCCCAGAACTGGGCAGTATTTTGAGGGTCATAATTGCTCTTAATCTCCTTTAGGATGCCATGTAGGCAAAAACCCGGTCCACAAAGAGGTGTGCAGTCTGAAAGCTGATTTTAGTATTAGATGGGACAAAATGGGCCATCTTGGTAAAACGATCCACCACAACCATTACTGCATCATAATCCTGGGACAAGTGGAGTTTCATAATGAAATTTATAATACCATTGTCTAAGAGCCCACCATAGCTTGGAGGGGGACAAGCAGTCCAGAGATCTCTGGCTACTAGGTTTTGACCAATTTCATGTCAGATAGGACTTTGTAAATTTGTCCATTTCAGTGGCAATACCCATCCAGATGTAGGAGACGCAGACCAACTCAAGCATATTGTCTCTTGTCAGAGTGGCCAGCAGTGGGAGGGTCATGGGCTTCGCGGATCACCTACTCTTTCAAGGGCCCAGGTGGTACATACTAATTGCCCTGATGAAAGATGACCTCATCCAGCTGCTGGTAACCTTTGTCCAGGGGCTTTCCATTCCTTTGGCAGGCTTGCTTGATTTTGTTGTAGTCACCTGACAGGGGTTGAAAATAGCCTAACACGGGAAGGGGTGTCAGTCTCCTCTTCCAGGAGCTTCACCATGAGCAGAGCGGAGGTTGGCAAGTGGGCTCTCCTTCATCTGTTTTGGCTTAAACAACACCTGGTTATTATGGGCGTCAAATAGTGCTGGATTTGGAACAAAGACATGGTTCCATGATAAGGCATCTGGCAACAGTTTTGGGTACCCAAACGAAGTCATATCGGAAGGTGAACCTTGATAGTATTTCCAACCTCCAAGACTGACCAGGGTTCAGCTTCTGGGGGGCTCTGTAGTACATCAACACTTGTGTTCAGTGCGGACAGTAAAGGACAACCTAGAGCCATGCAAGTGGTGGCGCCAGTGCTGTACAGCCTCAACAACAGCAAGAAACTCCTAATCATAAACGAAAAAGTTAAGCTGCGTCAGGGACATATTCTTAGAGAAATAATAGTAGGATTTTCATATCAGTCCTCCCTTTATGAAGCAGAGCTGCTCTCACTGAAAAGCTGGAAGCATCAGTTGTAAAAATAAAATGACAGCTGTGTTTTGTTTGTGCTAGCACTGTGCTGGACAAAAAGTATGGATTTAACGGCGTGGAACGCAGAGTTGCATTCTGTAGTCCAGCTAAAATCTTTTTACCAGATGCGTATAGATAGAGGCATCGATTTCAGAGCTGGGAGTGAACTTCTTGAGAAAGTTACACATCCCAAGGAAGCTGCTTAACTCTATGAGAGATTAGGGAGTAACCCAATCGCATATGGCTTCTTCCTTATCAGGGGCAATTATGTGGCCTTGGGAGAAGACAATATTTTCTAAGAACTCTACCTTGGATTGGAATAAATAGCACTTGCTAGCTTTGATAGTAAAATCTGCTTGTGCTAGTCGCTCCATGACAGATAAGAAGTGGCAGGCATGGGGTTCTGCATCTGAAGAGAAGACCAATATTTCGTTCATATAGGTTATTTTTCAGGTTCCCATAAGGTCTCCAATGACAGGGTCAATGAACATCTGAAAGCAGTTGGGAGCATTCTTTAAACCAAATGACATAACTCTGAAATTGTAGATGACCTTCCTGATGCGGAAAGTGGTCAATCACTCCTGGCCTTCCTCAATAAAAAATAAGATTGAAGATATTAATTCAATACATCATGCTGAACATCTTCCCCTCTTCCACGTTTTGGGAGATCAGTTGCTCCAGAGGGAGAGGATGGGTTCAGGTACTGTAAAATTGTTCAAATTGCCATAATCAACGCAGGGACGAAGCGAACAATCTAATTTCTCCACTAATAGAAGAGGGGAGCACACAGGTGAAGACTTTGTAAGATTTGACCCTTGGAGAGCATATCGTTAATGCAAACGTCTAAGGCAGCCATCCCACTCAAAGAAAAGGTGTATAGGGGAGAGGATATTTTGATGAGGTCAACGGTCAACTTGAACTCAAAGTCAAACTTGATGTGCTCAGGGAGTGAGCAAGCCTTAGAGGGATAAAACATGTCGTATAACCCCTGATGCACTCAGAAAAGATAAGTGCAGGAGTAGGGGTGGCAGTCAGTTGGATAGAGGCTAGGCCCACCTTGAAAGAGGGGCCCCATCTCCTTGAGAGCGCCATGGCGCTTTCATGACAAGGGATGGTAACTGTAACTCCTCCAGAGGACTTTAAATTCATAGTGGAGTTCATGTTAATTGAAGGATATCAAATCGTCGCCACATGGCAACCCCTATTTTAACAAGCTACAGAAGACATTTAATTGAGGAGAAGCTCTCCTCAAAATGTTCACCGTCTGCAACAAATGGAGCAGGTGATAGTACATTGTAGCTTGGGATGGCTTAAGACGCCACACCTTTTAAAAATTGACCAACTCCTAAGGGAAGGTCTAGGGCTTCCGTGAGCTCATGGAAGATGAAGTTTACAGTAGCGCCAGTGTCTACCAAAGTGAGCCTTGAAAGTCCTTCCTAAAAGCTGAGAAAGTAGCCATGAACAAAAGTACGCAGTGGAAAATTTTTTGAGAAGCCAAAGGACAATAAGATAGCCCTAAGCCCAGAAGGGGTAAAGTAGGAGAGAATAGCCCAGATAATTCAACGGATTATGTTTTCACATTACCAGTGAGTTGCCCATGAGCTTTCATTAAGGTGGGATCACTTATAGCCCTATTATATTAGGAGGTAGATCCTTATCGCAGGAAACTACACCAATAAGGACGACCAAGCCTCTGGAGGGGCAGCCAAAGAGAGATTGTCTTTAATCATCTCTTCATGGATATTTAACCAGGTATGGATATGGTCCACAAAGAAAAACGACTCTAGAGTAATTTGAAGAGCTGGGTAACCTGGCTAACAGGAACTACTAGTTGGATAGGGAGCGTGGGCTTTAAACAACAACAGAGGGTCCAGAGCTATATTAAAGTAAATTCTATGAATAAAATATGTTTTAATTACTACTCCACCTACATTTTAAGGGATAAAAACAAGGGTTACTCCATGGAATGGGAAGTGCAGAGCCAGTTATGAGGTGAGCCTCATCTATGATGGAAGTTTCAGTCTTTCCTACTGATGAGCTCACTGCCAGTTGTAAACAGTATTGTGGTAACGCAGTGAGGGATAACTGATGGCCAAGTTTGAGGTGTCCAATTAAGCTAGGCTCTCAGTGGGATAGGTCATAATGGGGTCCAAAACTGGAATGGCGTCAGGTTATTAAGGTAGGTTCCCTGAGAGAGCCCAACTGAGACAAAGTTGTCAAGTTCCAACATTTGAAGTTCCGCAGTTCAGTTGAGTTTGGCAGAGCAGATGCAGTAGGACAACATGGATACAAGGATGGAGTAAGTACAAGATAAGGAGGGTGGAGGGTAAACCATAAGCTAAAGGAAGCACCAGTGTTATCCAGGGCCTTGTGAAAAAAGACATTATAACTGTTCAAGAGATTCCGGTTTTGACACCTTTTCTTAAAAATGTGCAGGTATTTGGAAGTAGTGAGTTCTCCTTAAACTAAGTGTACAAAGAGTATAATCCTAAAAGTAGTAGGACGGAACTTGCATAACTTGATAAAGGTTTCCAACGCTGAAAGGGATTCCAATAGGGATCTATTAGTTTCACTAATGGCGAGTAAACATTGGTGAGCTCCCTCTGAGATCTTTCAGAGAGTCATCTTAAGAGGAAAACGTCAGCTAAGTCCTTGTGTGGGACTTATGACGAGCCTTGAGGTTGAAAGCTTGTTATAGATCCACCTTTTAGACTTTGAGTCGCGGAAAGAGGATAGTATTAAACTGGTAATGGCCGGTACTGCACGCTGTAAGATCTTTTTGAGTAAGGGGAGCCGCTCAACGCCCTTAGCACACCCTTTAGAAGAGTTAACAACAAGGCCAAGAGGGATACAACAGCACTGGTTCAATGAGCAATTTTAAAAGAGGACAACTCTGAGAGGGTTGACTGACTCTAGCAACCCAAAAGGAGAAGAAACACACAGATAAATCTACTCTTTTCTCAGATAATGTCATATAAAATGAAGCGCAGGAGGTTTCAGGTGGGAAGGGGCCAAGTAAAAGGTGCTAAAAGAGGTCAAAATGCCCAAGTAGTAAAAAAGAAACGTTTCAGGTTATCTAAATGGTGTTTTAGATAATTTTTGGAGTAAAATTAAGACAAAACTGAAGCAAACTATCCTAGAGAATAGTCTCTGAGAGTTGCGGGAGTCTGGATAGGGGCTACGGCGGAAATTGGTAAAATAGGACGCGGCAGACTCAGTGGAATAGGTCACAGCAAAGGTGCTGGTTTTGTGGACTACAGGAGGGTGGACCAGAACCTGAAATTGAGTCTGACCATCTCAATAAGGTTTAACCATGGTTATTATAATAAAAAGGTTCTCAAAAGCAGGGAAAGACTTAGGCAATATACCCAAAATTTTATTTAAAAGTATACTAGTATCTGAGAAAAGTGAGGGCTTTACCAGCTTTGAAGTTTATATATGAATAAGTTTTGCATTAGTTTTAAAGCAATTGATCATATTTTATTATAACAAAAAAATTTGCCTTTCGGTATATATTTTTTAAATCTGGCCAAATTACATTACTTTGCATCTTCCTAACTTCCAAATTTTTAACCTATTTCTGCCAGATTTTCATCCGTTATGGTATCATCTGCTTCAGGATTAACTGGGAAATCAAGAACTCATTTGCGGTCAATGACCTTATACAGTAATTGGCTTCCCTCAAAGGTTCTGGCTTTGATTCCAAAGGGCTTCAGATTCTTGTTCTTGGATGGGCTGTCTACCTCAGATAAAATATTACTAACTGTTACATTCATGGTCTCTAATGTTGCTTAACTAACAAAAAGAAAAAATTATCTGTTATGACTTTAGCATGGACACTATAAGTATAAGACCTAAAAACCTTAATTGCTCATATCATGGCTAAGCATTTTCGTTCTGTGACTGAGTAATTTCTTACAGCCTTAAAAATATATATAAATTATGCTCTATTGTATGATCAACTCTATCTTCATTCAGTTGCAAAAGGATTGCCCCATTCCTACTTTGCTGGCACATATATAAATATAGAATGTATTCTGGTAGTCTGGGTATGCCAGGATAGGTGCTTCTGCCATTCATTCCTTCAACTAATTAAAAGAGTTAGACTGTTCTTCCCCCCAAGTAAGTTCAGTTTCTTTAGTGAATAGTTAGGTTAGAGGTTCAGTGATGTCAGCAAAGCAGGGAATAAACTGATGGTATTAACTACCATCTCCATTAAAACTAGACCATTTTCTATTTTTGTAGGGTTTTAGACTTCTTGTTGCCTTGGCTTTCTTTTTTGAGGTTGAATACCCTCATGACTAGTATCATTACCTAGGGGATCTTAATTTGCACTTCAAAAATGAGCATTTACATTGCTTAAGCTTCAAAATTAGCAGTTTTTAGTTTCTGAAAAGCTTACTCCAAGTGCTGAATATATTTTTTAAGGTTCAGCTAAATAATGTAATATCATCTAAATAAATTAACAAGCAAGACAAAACTTATGTCCCAAAGATGCAATACATAGCTCTTAAAACGTAACTGGTTCAGAGCAGAGGTCTTGGGTCATCCGCGTTGGTTCAAATAGCTCTGACTAGATATCTGAGCACATTTCTCCTAATTTGCAGCTGACAGTCCCATCTACCAGTATCCATTGGCAAGAACCATAGCGGAAAAGTAGGCGATCACTACCAAGCGTTTTTAAAGCATCATCTATTCTTGGAATTAGATAGAATCTACATTTGTAATACAATTTAAATAACGGTAATCTATTACAATTTGATTTCTACCAACCTTTTTCTTCATTAAGATTAATGATAAGGCCCTTGAACTCCTTAATTTCTCTTAGTAGGCCAGCGTCTATCAATTGCTTGTGTTCCTGTGATATAAGTTCATCTAATCTTGTGGATTTTCTGTAAGGCTTATCCCTATAAGGTAAGGCATCCCTTTATCCAACTTATGTACTTCTCTTTTGAACATGCCATAATCTTTTTCATCCTTGCTGAATCTATCTTCATATTTCTTTAGTAAGAAATTCATTTTTTGCTGTTCAACTGAATTTATTACTGAAGGCCTAGTTCAACAAGCTTGTTATAGTATTTAAAATATAAGCATGATAATAAGGTGTAATCTTGGCTTTTGCTATGCGTTGTCCCACTTTAATGTGCATTGGTTTTATCATTAGATTTGCAAATAAAACTTTTATTTCCTGAGTACATCTTGAAAAAAAAAACTGGAAGTATCAGGGTTTATCCCAACCTATGCCTTTAACTCAAAACTTCCATAATTGATCCCTGTGATATTAAATCTTTATAGCTGTAGAAACCATCTTCTGATCTCCTTGTTCAATTTTTTAATTCTTATTAGTATATAATGGTATTCCTTCAGTTTCATCTACAATGGTAGGTAGTTCATTCACATCCTTAATTCATAGGGTTTATACTACTGGATATACTGAAGCATTTGATTCCACTAAATAAATTCGTGTTTTTCCACATTTTTTTTCTTCTCTATGTAGAATCAGAGGCATTTGATATTTTAAATATTAATGGCTCCCTTGGTATCATCAATTATACTGCCAAACTCTGACAGTAATTGTTTCCCAATCAAAAAATTATAAAGCTCATTGTCAAAAACTTTGACAGTAGCTATAACTAAACATCCAAATTGCAAAGGTAATTCTGAGTATGCTCCTAAAGCTCTTGTAGCGTTTGGCCCAGCTGTATAATATTTCACATTGTAAGTAATATCTGGAGCAAACTTTTGGAGCCTTATAAGTTTCTAAGACATCACATTTACTATTGCTCTGGTATCAAATACCGCAAGGACTTTACTTTTTTATTTGTTACTTCCACATTGGTAATGCTGTTTCCAAATGGAAGGTATATAGCTAAAACCTCAATAATTGATTTTTATCCTTTACATATCTACTCACTTGAGAAGGCTCACGCTTGTTCTCCATATTAGAGTCTTTCCAAGTCATAATTTGATTGAAAATTCTATCCACAATGATATCCCCATCATCTTCTTATCCCAGAGAGTGATTTGTTCCTTTGAAAAACACTGGTTAACATAAATGATAAGGTACCTCTAAGTTGTCTGGAGCTCCTTTGCATATAATCCCCCTTTGAGAATATATTCTCATTCTTTGTTTTATCTTCAGATACCCAGTTTACAGTTCCACTAATTTCTTTAGGAGGGCTAACTTTAGATTCCTCTTCCTTTTTTATGGACATTGAATTACTAAATGACCAATCTGATGACAGATATAGCATCTCACTCTTATAGGTTTTAAAGACTTCTTATTTCAACCAACATAGTACCTTGTATATTAGCATTTACTCATCATATCGTGGTGCTATAAAAATAGGTTTGGCAGGTTTTGAGACATCTGGCTTGGAATTCTTGCTTTCTGTTTATAAGCACCTTGCACATTTACCAACGCTTCTTTCAAGGCTTTCAAGGATGTAGCTGACTTTACAGCTAATGTCATATGCATCAATAAACTGTGGTTGAGCCTTTAATGAATTAACAACACAGTTTTTGCGAGAATCAGGTCTTTTGCTCATGGTCCATAATTGCTGAGTTTTAGGTATAACTTCATAGTTTAGTTGCCTAGACTTTCACATTTTTCTATTTTTTACTCATAATCTCTTTTTCATATTTTGAGGTCTTGAGTGCTACCAAACTCATCAATCAAAATGTCACAGATTTGTGACCATTATATTCCAGCTTTCAAACTTGAGCTCAAAACTACTTGAGCTTGTTGAATCATAAACTCATTGATGTGACAGGCCTTTTGTCAGTCACTAGCACCATACATTTCATTTTCATACATTTGCAGGAAACCAGCAATGGTACTTGCTCCTAGAGTATACATTGTCTTATATTAGGGTTTAAAGGAAGGATCCTCTTGTACATTAAGGGTGCCTGCTGGCTGGTGCTTTATAACAGTAGAATCAGCTCTGTATGAGGTTTCAGTATGACTTCTACAATGTTGAGGTATAGGTCTAGCACTATTAGTTGGGCTATATTAGCTTTCTCTAATTTTATTAGCTTTTTATTCCTTCCACTGTTCCAATCGCCATCTTAAATCATCACGTTCCTAATCAGCCCCTTGCTGGTGACTCATCATAAATATCCCATAATTCTAAACCTTGTAATTGCCCACTAGGTTCATAATTCTCACCATGAGTATCATTAATCACAGCTTGTAAAAAGCAGTACTGGTTCAAAATCATTCTTTGTTGCTTGATAACAAAAATCCTGAATTTTAATCAGGTTTTTCATGGACACAGTCAAGTTCTTGATATAGAAATCCCAAAAAATGTTATTGATGAACTAGCCAGGGGAGCCTAAATCTTTGAGGTATTTCTTTTCATTAAAATGTGCTGATAAATCATGCTTCTCATTCTTCTCTAGCATATCCATTACTACTATTAATCTAATCCTTGGACATTTGCATGTCAACTATCCAAGACTGAATTGGCTATTTTACCCACTGTATCTGAAATTGTAATCAAATTTCATTTGAATCAGGCATCCGTTTTAATCTTGGAATAGCTCCATCCCCTTGTCTTTGTTTATATCCTGTTTTTGTTAAGTTATCCCCAATCCACTTGATACTGCACTCATTGTCTTCTAGACAGCTGTTCAATTCTCTAGAAAGATCACCACTGTCACTATTTTTAGTAATAGAACAAATTGATTAACTCTAATTTCATGTTTTTAAAATGCCAGGCGAGAGTAAATAACAGAAAACGTACTAATGGAGCAGCAATATTGAGAATAACGTAATTTATATACTCTTCTACAATAAGCCATTGTAACTAATTAAAAACACTGACTGAAGCCTCTTTTATATTCTCTATTAGGCAAGTAAAGTCTAATATTTAGCAGATAAATATACTTAGTTTACTAAAAGCTAAAAATTTTAACAGTAAAGATATAAAAAAAGAAGACCTAATTTATAATATAAATTTAAATGAATTTTGCTTATTAAAAGTTTCATTTTTATCAAAGAAAAAAATATAACAAAATAAATATCGTTTTATCTTGAGATAGATGAGATTTCTTTGATGCTTGTTTCATTAATATTCCACACTTTTTATCTGTGTATAATTCATTTGCTTGGGATTTAATTGATTACTTTCATCTCCTCACACTTAGTTGAAATCATTGGCATCTTATTTTGTTGTAATTGCTATTTATCTACTTTTTGAACCACAGGCGAATAGTGTTGAGATATCTATTTTTGAAAATATGGATTTTTCAATCAAATCTATGCTCAAGAACAACCTTTGGTTACCATGGACCAAATTACACTGGATGACGCTATAACTTCTGTTTTCTCTGCTTTGGGATCCTTTACTGAGGTCAACTTCATATTAATGGGTTCAAAAGTAGCTTTACCTACATTTGAGACGTCAAGGAAGCCATTAATGAAATTTCAGCTTCCACTTTGAGTCCAAAAAGATCTTCCTCAGCCTCCCCTCAGCTGTAATCATATTCATGTTGGTGAGAACCACTAGGATCTAAAACCTTAATGCACTAGATTAACAGATTCTGCCTATCACTAAGAACTGTTTAATGATATATGCCAAAAAAGCAAGAAAAAGGCATTCAACATGAAGGATGGGGCGCCCCACAATAACATCCCTGTACCGCCTCAGTAAATCTTGACAACACCTGCCGAGTCCAATATTAATGTATTAAGGGAATATAATTTGGTACTAGTTGATAGAAAAACCCAATACCGTTTACTTTCTTCTCATGAATCTACTGTTTCTTACCTTGCCCCTAAATTTAGGAGCTTGGTAGCACGAGCTTACATTTGAGTTCATAAGGATCCTGTTCACGCCCTTATTAAGAGTGACTCCTTCATGAATGTTATCTCATCTTTTAATGAAACGCATCAAGATAGCTTTTGAATTATCTCATTATATGGAGTATGGCAAGACTGGATCACAAGACACTCAATCCATTAGGCAATTCCTCTTCACCTATCAATTTGGAAAGTTGGCACTGAATAACTCAGAAGTCACCTTAAATATCCTCAGCTATGAACTCCTCCCTGAGACCCATCTGTTCCTTGATTACTCTGTCATCATACAATATGATGGGGGTTTTATTCCTATTGGGACATAGGGTCTCACCGGGTTTTGTCCTCATAAGGTTTCAAGTTGGAGATCAAATCTTAGGCCTGCCTCTTGAAGAATAAGCATTGGATAGATATAATTGAATATCATGTGAGGGGCTCTCAGGTGTGGATACCCCTTCCTGCAGTAGATGGATAGGAGGGTATTCCCAAATACTTAATAAAATTGACTACTATACCACATAAGCTCCAGGTTATTGTTGACACCATGGTAAATGCCAATATCTCGCCAGGATAATTATTAAAGATACAAAGTGTGGACAAACCATTCATTAAGGAAGTCTTGACCTTCTCCAGGATTCTAGATCTACTTATTATGGGTCCATCTTGGTGTTGCTGGCCAACCTAGCTGAGAAACCTAGGACAGTGGGCCCACTACTTCAGACGCTTATGTTTACTTACTTCCTGTAGAAACAATATTTCTGTACATAATTTTTAGGAGTCTACAATATTATGGGCTGGAGTCTCCTCCTTTGGTAACCTTGATAGATGCTTCTATTGAGCGTGAGTTAACCTTTGAACCATGGAGCTAAGTTGTGCAATTTCTAGATAGTACTCTTTGCTTTTCTCAACCTTTACCTATGGTTTTGGAAAAGAATGGCATCCAACATCATGTCAAGGCTGGAGGGTAAAACGTATTAAATCTCGTTCCTATAGGAAGAGTAAAGTAAAGTAAGCCAGATGGCTGTTGCGCTTAAAAATTTACTGTAAGCTAGGTTATTTGTGCCGTCCCATAGCCCATGGGACTCTCCTCTCTTGCTAGTTTAGAATAAAGGCGGTATCCATGAGGTGGTGATGTAATTTCAAAGGCTCAAACATATTACTAAAAAGATAACTGTTTCCTTATATTGATGTTTCACTCCACTTCCTAACCAGGTTACTGTATCTTTCTGCTATAGATCTGGCCATCAGATACAGGCAAGTTGAGTTGGCACCTGAGGATCAATCAAAGTGCGCGCTGATTTCTAAAGAAGTTTTTCTTGAGATAACCAGGATGACTTAAGGTCTTTGTAATTTGCCCACCACATTCCATTGCGCCATGTACAGAATTCTGAGAGACTTGAAACTGTCATGTGTTCATTTCTACCTAAATGAAATTTCTGTATTTTCAAGAATTTAAACGGCCAATTTGAGCACCTTTGGGAAGTCATCAATATTCTTCAAAAATCCTTTATTAATCTAAAGCCCTTAAAAAATTTCCACCATGAAATAAAAAATCTTAGCCACAAAGTCTAGAATTGAAGGATTAAACCCATTCTTGACAAAGTTCTAGTAATTGAGAGGATGTCACACCCTAGATTCTCTGTATATCCAAGTACCCTTAGGCATGGGTGATTATTATTTCCTGTTTATTCCATGTCTTTCTAATCTAGCTAAGCCTCTCGCCTATTTTCTGAAAAAAATAATCTCTTTGAATGGCGTAATGAGCAGTAACAAGCTCCAATATGTTGAAAACCCCTCTGTAAAAACATATCCTGGTTCAGCCGCATTTTGATGAGCCATTTCTGTTGTTCAATAAGCCAGAGATGTGGTAGTTGGTGTTATATTAGCGCAACATAATTATAATCAACTTGACCATCCTGTGGCATACTAAAGCAAAGCTCTAAGCAAGATGAACAGAGCTATAGTGGTATCAAATGTGGATGCTAGCTGTGCCACTGGAAATTAAATGGTTTTTCCTGCACTTATATAGAACACTTTTTATGGTCATTATTAGCCATGCCTCACTCTGTTGTTTATGATAAATGAAGGGCCTTCTGGAAAATTAGCGAGATGGGTGGTACAATTTCAGAATGGGAATTTTACCATTTTGCATCTTTAAGGTGATATTTATCAAAATGACAATGTCTCTTGAAGATGCTGGTGCTAGCCTTTTCGAACTTCTGAGGAGGAACAATTGTACAATTTAATTAGCCGGCCTGAAAGGTGGGAACTAGACACTCCTGAGACTCAAGCTGAGTAGAAAACATGACCAAAGAGCCCCAGATCAAAATTGGGATAATATACAAGTGAGGTGAAGTAAAGTGGCTCCGCTCAATATGCCCTTGTTCCCATACCAAATTCTTTCTTTAATGAAATTAACTTTAGGACACAAAGTGGTGAATAATACTCATGCATGGTTAAGATAACGCTGCATCTTGGATAAGGTGGTTGAAGACGTCCAAGAAGTATTATAGGCCAACTTACTTGTCATACACAAGATAGGGCCAGCACTTGGTACTAACATTATGTGTGGCTATAGAGCCCCTTTAATGTTGTCAGTATTAATTTTGATGGGCCCTTGCCTGCTTGATTACATGGGAATAAGTATATATATTAGTCATAAATTACTTGACTAAATGGTTTGAGGCAATTCTCATTTTGGCTGCAAACTGCAAAGGCCACAACATTAAAACTCTTAAGGTCCATTTTCACAAAGCCCGGTTGCCCACAAACCTTACTTTTGGGCATTGGACTCAACTTCACCTCTCATTTAGTCCAGGAACTTGCTTCATTATATGGTAATAATCAAAGTTTTACCAACCTGTATAGCTTATCTACCTACGGGGTGGTAGAACATGCCAATGATACTCTTGTTTCTCTCTTGCAGAAATGACCGCCTTTAATCCTATGCGCTAAAACCATTATTTACCCAGTGCTTTATCAGCTTATCATATAAGTTATCATCAGCTAATCAAAATACCCCTTTTGAAGTCCTATATGGACATACTTCTCAAAAGCCAAGTAGTGTAAATCCTTACTGGACTCCTTATTGCCTGCAAACACTAAACAACTATAAGGGCCCTAACAGATAATTATCTGACTTCAAGCTATTGTCATCCAAGGAATCATCCCAACTACCATTAAGTAAAAGTTATGGACCAACGCTAGCTAACCCTCCTTGCCAACTTTTTCAGATAGGAGATCTTTCCTTTTCTATCACCATTGACCCAGGGGCTGACAGAATAAGCTCAACGTCCTTTAGTCAGGCTCTACCATGTCAGTGTAAGGTGAATACTGAATACTACAATGACAAAATAACCTCAGGTACAGTGGTCAACTGAGTTCATGGCAAATATTATAGCCATATGTTCCCCTCCAACAGGATTTTGAGGTGGGCGTTGTCAGGATTTGAGACAGAAAATAAATTGATTTTTCAACTAAAATTAATTGAACATCAATGAGCAAAGTAAAACCCTCTTAATCAGAAACTGCTGTTGAAGGAGCACTTGGAAGTTTGATCTGGAAATATCATGCGTGAAGAAATTGGTAGAGACCTTTTATATTGACCCACAGCTTCCTGCACCAAAAAAGGACTACTCCAACCAAAGCAGTCACAAGATCATCGCCAACTGAGAACAGTGAAACCCCAACTGGGAAGCTAATCTATAAATGACTTAAAAGACCCTGATTGTAGGGAACTATGGTAAGTTTTCCTGGTTACATGTACAAACTTCCCTATAAATATCAAATTTTTTATAAATAAACAGTAGTAAGTTTCCCCATATTTTCTTCTTCTTTGACTGAACCACTAATTCAACAGCTTTGAGCCCCATTAGAACCTCAGATTACAGTTTAGAAAAAAAATAAGACAACAATGTTTCTTTTGATTAGGGAACTGCTGGAGTTATAAGAAGCGTTGTGGTTATAAATGTGTTAATATTTATAATGAAGGTCCCTGATGGGAGAAAGAGGTTTTTCCACCACTAGCAGTCTAAACATCGCTTTACGTCTACTTTCAAAAATTCTGGGGGCAACCAACTGACAATAAAAATATAAAAACTGACATCTTTTGAACTTATTTCCATTTATTTACTTTGCAATGATGTGGAATTATAGCCCTCAAATTAAAATATGTTTAAGATTCCTGTGACAAATGTGCAAAAATTTTCATTTTGCATAACAAAAAACTAACGTATAAAGATACTTTTTTGATCATTCTATATTAAAAGGAAGGTGTTGACATAAGAGTAAAATATTGTATGCAATTAAGGTCAACAGAATAGGAAAAGTGCAGAGTTGCACATCAGCAGCCTAAACTTGCTTCTGGAAACCAAATGGACACTCAGGGATAATTCTTTTAAAATATGTCAAATAAAAGGAGCATATGCAGTTGCTGAGGGTAACGCAATAGGTAAGAGCTGTCAGAAGTGGTCAAAGTCTGCGATCAACAAAATGCAACGTCCTAGGTTATCTCCAGTATCTTTCTAATTAGATTCTAAATTAAAATCACATTTAATTAACCCAGATTAATAAGATAAGGAGTTCCTGAGAGTTGAGTAACTTAAAATCAGGAATATAATAGATATTGTCAGACATTTGCCCTCTCAGCTGCAGAGGAAGAATTTCTTGAGTCAAATTCAGCCAAAACGAGGAGCTGTCATCCATTTACGAGTTTCCAATGACTTGAAATGTGATATTAATCATAATGAAAATCTCACAGACATTGACCAAAAGACCTTGGCCAATTATTGGTAGAACCCCATCATTGTTGTACCACCATTTTGATACCTGCATGGGCGCAAAATATAAAATTGACTGGTCAGATTTCTCTGTACACAACGAAATTTGGGGCAGCCAGCAGAAGGTACTCCCCCACCATCACCAAGTCCCTCAAAGCACCTACGCGGGGACCCCACCTTTTATAGGCATGGCGGAGATCCCCCAAGATGAAAATACTTTATCTAGTAGTGATTGGTTGAAGTTCATCAAGACCTTACTGCATGGGTTTGTGCTGCCCCAAAACCCCAACTATTAGTTTCCCAAAAAGTAAATCGTTTTCCAAGATCTGATAGGAGCCCCTACCATATTACCTAATTTGGAAACTTCTAAGCTATTCTGAAACTATCCTCAAATTCCTCCTGACCCTTGAAACAGTTTAAATACTGTTCAGTCAAAATTTGAGAGGTATCACTTTTTATTTGACCCCCCGCTCTCCTAATAAAAACAATAAAACTAAGTTTTTATTAGTGAATTTATTAAATTTTTAAAAATTTTGTGGGATCCAGCAGCATAAGCACCAGTGAGAACCCTTAAGCTGGTTTCCTACAGATATCACCATAATAAGCAGTAGGCTTAGCGGAATAGGCTGTAGCATAAATGCCAGTTTTGTGCCAAAAGTAGGGTTAGACAAGAACCTAAAACCAGGGCTGTATGTTTCAATAAAAATTTAACTAAAGTTTTATAATTATATAAATCTTTCTAAAACCAGGGAAGTCTTAGGTATTATACTCAAAACTTAATTGAAAGTAGCTCTAAATCTGAGAAAAGCAAAAGCAATTCTCAGCTTTAATACACTATAAATGGGGATTTTTGTGATAGATTGAATGATTATTGAATCCCAATACAAGCTGAAAAGTTTGCTTTTTAAATAGATTACATATTTCTGAAACTTGAATTTTTTTTATACTCAATTAATGATTTCTGAATTTTCAAACAAATTACTAATAATTTTCAGCCAGTTTTGAACCATTAGCTTCTGAACTGACTGGCAAAGCCAAAACCCTCTTTGGTCAATGACCTTAGAGAGATTACTAGTGACTCTCAAGGGTTCTGTCCTTATTTCTAGTGATTTCAGATGCTTAGCCATGGAAAGGCGGTCTACCCCATGTAAAGTGTCACTAGCAGTAACATCACGCTCCACTATTGGATGGAGTTCCACTCCACCTGAAGAGACATCAGCCATGGCAAAGTTCTTGTGGTGGTGGGCAGCTTCATGGCAGCTAAGGAGGCTTGAGGATCAGGGCCTACAGCGTCAGAGAACTTTTAATGGAAGTTGCAGATCAGCTCCTGAGCGTCTAAGAAGTCTCTTTGAGACACCCTAGCTGTTTTCAGTTTCACGTCATAATCTTTTCAGGACACAAAATACTGGAGGTGACGTCAAGATAAGTGGGAGGTGAGGATGTCATCAATTTCATAATTGGGTTCATTAACTGCTGAGATTTGAATATAGTTATATGTGATTGACCACAGCAGAAGTACCCCCAAAAC
>JAKSZP010006082.1:0-28052 GCA_022478985.1 Massospora cicadina | reverse complement strand
AGTTGTGTAAGGCTCCTCAGATTCGCCCCTGTCGTTCAACTGCCTATCACCCCCAATCAGATGGGCAAACAGAACGAGTGAACCAGTGCTTGGAACAGTTTCTGCGGTGTTACACCGCCGCAGATCATTAATATTAGGTTTCTCATCTTCCCATTATCATGGAAACGGCTGATAAGAATTAGACTGGGCTCTCAGTTGGAGTGAGTGAGCACCCAGCGGAGAGCCCAGAATGCCAAGAGCACAGTGGTTCATGTGACTAGAAGAAGGGGGGATCTAGTGGGGACGTGAGGAAAGTAAATGTTTATAAACGTACCAAAGGCCCCCAAGGCAAACCAGATGGTTGCAATGGGGGCAACCTCGAGTCTTGTGGGGCAACCCCAAGGGCGGGAGAGGCGGGGAGGGCGACAACTCCTCCAGGGTGCGCAGTTGCTGGCTTCAGTTACATGTAGGTGAGTCTGTGCACCAGAGAGGGGTGGCACAGGGCCCACCGCGCGGACAGGGGTGCTGTCGGAGGGGAAAATGGACCCATGATGAGCTTAAGGGCTGAGTCCCCCTTGGTTGGGCACTTTGGGGCCCTTAGGTGGGTGGGATTAATGGCAGACAAGCCAGGTGTGGGGGCTGAGCTCGCGGGCATTGGGGCGGGGGCGCCCTGAGGCTGCTCTGATAGGGGAGCACTCTCAGAAAACCCAACAGCAAAGTGAACGGATGGGTTTGACTTTAACAGGTATGCAAAAATGGATGGAGAGTTGAATCCGTCATTGAGAACGAGGCAGTTTACCATGGATATAATCCACTGCTGTGTGGCAGGGTCGAGTGACTGGATGCCCCATTTGGCAATCATTGGGATGAATATTTGGGCAGCAGCGTGCTTTGCCGGATTTATTGGCGGAATTTTGAACAAGAAAACAAACAGGCGGAGTCCATAGCAAGGCGTTCAGGGTATTTGGTTTTATTTTGGCGCAAAGCGTGGGGAGAATAGAGAATGAACTGAAAACTGCCCATTGACAGGGCAGTTGCCTTAAGTATTGGGCAAATCGCATAGTGGGGATACTGGGGTATTTGGTAGTTGGGGATTGGCGATGGGGTTTGGTTGGCTGGTGGGTGGGGGGTGGATGGATGCCTAAAATTTTGGCAAAAATCAAAAAAACTTTGCAGATTTCCCCAAATTTTTGGGGCCAGACCAGGTCAATGGTACCAATCTGGGCCTTGACCATTCAAGTCGGGCAGCTCATATGGCTCAGATTTCCCAGATTTGTCCCAGGGGCTGTGGCCTTGGTGCTTGGTTGTCCACAACTCAGTTCAAACTCTCAATTTGATTGTCTATGAGATCTGAACTTCCTGGATCTATTCTGGGGGGTAGGGGCAACTGGTCCGAGTCACTTGTGGCCTGGTTCAAAACCTGAATCAAGTTCTGATCTAGTTTTCAGACCTGACCAGTCCAGACCGGCTCTGTTAACCCAGAATTTGCAGACTGAGCTCCGATACTCGTGCTGGCTGTTTCTTCAAAATTTTGGTAAGTTTCCCCTAATGAGTGAGGGGTCCCAGGAGCCCGCCCATGGCCCCTAGCCTGCATAATCTCCTGGCAGGTCCCCTCTATTAGTTTTACCAGGGTTGGGGAAGGGGGGAGGGGAGAGATCTGAATATCTCTAGGCGGAAGGGCAGTCACCCAGCGCTCATCAACCATGTGCACCAGGTCGCTCAACTGTGACAGGAGGTCCACTTGGGCCTTTGGCCCCCTTTTGAACCAAAAGGGATGCTGCTCCCTATCCAGTTGTAGGGGCTGGTCCCAAGACTTACACTACCCTTTCCTTTTTTGACAGGGAGGAGGCCCCCACCTTGGGCATGGACCAGGGTATAGTTCTTGTACCTCTCTGGGAGCTCTATGGCCAGGATGGCTGCGATCTTCTGGGGGGATGGGGGGCTGCCGGGTGGGAGTTGTGGAATTCTTCTATCAGGTCCTTGCAATTTGAGCAGTCACGTGCACTCACCCAGCTGTTCTCATATGAGGGGTAGCCTTTCCAGGCAACCAGATATTGAAAAGATCTGAGGGACCTCCGGGAAGCCAGGATAGCCTCCACCTCCACTTCCTGGGATTCCCCAACGAGAATTGGCTCTGGTGATGTTGGCCTTTCCCCTTTGAAGGTGGTCAGGAGGGAGGTGTGGAAGACGTTATGCTGCTTCCAGTGAGTGGGCAGCTTCAAACGATAGGCACCATTGCCTAAGTCCTTCTCCACCTTAAAGAGGCTAGAGTGTTTGGCTGCGAGTTTTTGGGTGGGGGCTTTTAAGGGGAAGATTGCGGGTGTCCAGCATAATGAAGGAGCTGACTTCAATCTCATGTCCAGGGAGGCGCTTCCAGTCAGCAAACTTTTTGTAATCCTCATTGGACTTTGTCAAATGTTCATGAACCAGGTTGTGTGTCTCGCGGAGTGCACACACACAGTCTTTGGCTGCAGGGACTGCTGAGGAGAGCTGGGGGCAAATTTGGAAGGAGGGTTGTAACCCAGGGTGGCCTCAAAGGGGAAGGTTAGTTAAGGAGTGGATTAATATTATATGCAAACTGTGCAAGGGGTAGGTTCTTGGCCCAAGTATCCTGTGAGGCTGTCGCATAACAGCGCAGGTACTGCTCCAGTACCTGGTTCACCTGCTCAGTCTGCCCATTGGACTGGGGGTGGTAGGCCATAGATCTGCAGGGCCTGATGCTGAGGAGGGTTAGCAACTCTTCACAGAACTGGGTGGTGAACTGGGGTCCTTTGTCACACACTATCTCTTTGGGGAGACCAAACATGGCAAAGACATGGTTGACAAATAAATTTGTGGTCTCCACCGCAGTAATAGAGGAGAGGCAGGGGATGAAGAGCGCAAACTTGGTAAATCTATCAACAACTACCGTGATAGCATCTGAGCCATTGAGGGGGAGCTCCACAATGAAGTCTACCAAGACTGAGGTCCACGGGCCTTCTGCCTGCTGCAGGGGTGTAGCAGCCCCTTCTTCCCAGATTGGTCCAATTTTGCCCTGGCACAGGTGACATAGTGGGAGATCCAGGCGGGGATGTCCTTTGAGGACCCTGGCCAATTATACGTTCTCTTTATGAGGTCAGCGCACTTCTTGATGCCGGGGTGCCCAAAAGTCTGGAGGACATGGTGTTCTTCAATAACACAGTTGTGTAGTGATGGGGGGACCCAAACCTGATTGTGGAACCTGATGGTTCCCTCCCGCAGGGTGTATGGGTCTCTCTTCCAACTTGAGGACTCTAGGTCAGTGTAAAGTTCTAACCCTTTGGGGCAGCAGGTCTGGGCAGAAAGGACGTGGAGGAGAAGTGGAGCGTTAGGGGAAAGGTCAGTAAAAGCTACCATTGGAAGGGCTGTAAAATTTTACCCTTAGGAGTTGATTATTGGAGGTCAACCCTAGTAATCTTTCTACTGCACAGGTTCAGTTTTCTTGTGCACCTCACATTGTAAGAATATATATAATCCGATAACAGTATGACAACTATTATCCATAGTCAAGTTAGAATTATCTTTAGGCCCAATGCTTCGGCTGGTATTTATGATAATACTGAATATCACACTCTTAGGGATTCATTCCCTATAATCCTGTCCACTCGATCTTCATTAAGATCCTCTGATGACAGTCTCCTTTGGCCCAACACACAGTCAGCAGCAATCCCTTAGCTGTGGTTCCCTTCATCTCTAGATCCCCACTCAGATCTCTACTCTTCTCTTAGAGTCTACCAATTATTGCCTTCTGCAATAATATCCTTGAGATGGAATCTTCACGCTAGATGCTGATATTCTAAGACTTCCGAATCTACAGTCAAACTAATAATGTTTTTTTAATTCTTATCTGACTCTAAATGTGTGTCAATCAGTGTGTTTTATTATAGTGAATTCTAGGGAATTTATAGGGGATTCAATTGTCTAACCCTTGGTTGATACCTCTTCAATGAAACGGCAGCCGTTGCTATTGAATCACCCTTCTTCATCTCAGCAGCGATGGTCTTCCCCATCCTGACTAGGATTTCTGACATTAGACATCCTTGAGACCTCAAACGGAAAGAGTCAGAAATTTATCCTTAACGTTTTCCTCTCGATCCAAGTGAATCATCCATAATTGGCTAGCAACCTGCTTAGAGAATGGGACTTTTTACCCATTATGGCAGGTCGCTTCACTAACCAATCAATTCGCTAATTGCAGATGGCATCACTCGCCTCGCAACTCATTAAACATTCCCAATCAGTTGGTGATGAAAGCTGACCAATCCCAATCAGTACACCTGATAGTTAATTACTATCAGATGCCCTTATTTTGTCAGCCGCTCCGCCCAATGAGATATTAGGTATTCATATGGATTGATCCCCGACAGATATGACCAGACAAATATCCTAAAATCCCCCAAACATAGTTCCTCCAAACTTTGGGTCAACCGATTTCCAATTCACTTCGCCTTAGGGAATTTTTCCCCTAGTGATACCAGATAATCTAGCAGGCTGGGAATATGGGCAAAAATCCCAACACATCCCCCTCTTGCCTAGATTTCCAGCGAGAAAAGGACTGGGCATGGAAACACCACTTCAGACACCTGGTCAAATACTTCATTGGTTCAAGTGGAGTACTTCATTAATACTCAACGCTGCTCGGGATGACCTTCAGCATATGTCATTACTCCTCTTCCTCCTCACAACTGCCTACTCAGAGCGCGGTCTCCATGACCTCTTGTCATGCCAGGCTGATCGATTTAATCATGATGATCTTTTTCCCAGGATCCAGTTTCCCCCTGTCAGGGTATATGACCCACTGTCATATTCAGGTTTCTTGGTCCAGCGTCCTCAAATTCCTGATTCTCTCCTCGTCCTAGACAGGAGACTCTTGCCATTGATATTCGTCTCACAGCTTGATTAAGAATACTTATTTATGTTCACCTTTGTTATTTCACTCATAACCTCTTGGCTGTAAGTCATTCTTCCCTCAGAAAGCTTATTTCATTAATTTTATGAAATTAATTTCACAAAATTGGAGCCTAATGGACTGTAGGGTGCATAATGTCAACTTCTATATCAGTCTGACATCCCCCTCTAGTCCTGCTCATATGTCAAACTCAGAATCTCACTACCAACAGCTTCTTAACAGTCTGTCAAATTTGGACCTCCGCCTCTTCCAGCGAATGAGTCAGGATGCTCGGCGGACCCTCTTCTAAGGTCCTTCCAGGACCCATACGCCTAGCCTGGCGCAAGCAGCTAGTCCTTCTGTTGAGTTACTAGAAACGGTATCCAATCTCACTGAAACCAGGCGTGCCATCATTTCAAATAACTCTCAGCTGACTCTTCCCATGCAGTCAATCCCTGAGTTGGACTTTGAAACCCTTCTGGATTTGGCTCCTTTCACTGAGGCTCCAAAGATCATCATCAATGCTCTGGAGGTTATGCCAACTGCTCTAGATTGTTCGTTCCTGGCCGGGTTGGATTTGCTCCCCAAGTTCCTCTTCTGACTCAGTCAACTTTACCAACCCGCGGTGCTGGTTTCTGAGCTTACAATCAGGAACAGAATTTATACAAGCTCCCCTATGCTGAACTCCAATTGCAAGTCATTGAGGCATTCTCATTAGTGCTAAATCCCTCAGATCTAGACAACCTTCTGGATTAGGATACTACCACTTATGCTCTCCACTTTGCTGGCCAAGTTCTTTAAAGTTGGTCGATGAAGCTTCCAGCCTCACCTGACTTTCATCAGTCATTCAGCTTCAGCTTCCATGAAGCCCATAGTCATTATTTACATAGTGCAATCCATTCATTACATGACTACCTCTTCTCTGGAGCTTCCCATTGCTATCTTCCGTTGATGGCGCTAATTGGGGGTATGATTCAACAACCTCCCTCGAGTATTCCTTCTTTGCTGCTGGCTCACATGTCCAGTGTTCTTGATGAGGCCCGTTGGCAGGCACTCAAGACAAATCTTCCAGCGCTGGTGCCTTATCAGGATTACTTGGGGCTATTCGCCAATTGCCTCTTCCTTTATTGCTGTTTTCCACCCCACTCTGAGGTTTCACAATTGGCATCTTCTGACATATCTATTTCTCTTCCCCTAGTCGCGTTCTCTCAGGGCTTGGCATCAGCTCAATGAGTGTGGTTTTGAGTAGGACTCGCCCTTGCAAGTGTCCAATTGCATATTGATTTTAACAGGCTATTCCTCCTTACTGCGATCCATCCTCCCTCCCCTCAAGAGGCGACATAGGCGGAATCATCCCCGCACTGGGGACAACTATTAAAAATAAACATAAAATTTTTATAAAAATATATTGGCTTTTTTTAACTACGCTTTATATATATATATTTCCAATATCTTTTAAAAATTTTTTATTTTTCTTTTTTTTTTTTTTTTCTATGGGACTTGACCTTGTTTCAGTTCAGAGGTCCATCTTTTCCCCCAAACTGGATCCTGGGCACTTAAACTTACCAGTTTTCTATGGTTCAGAGGTCCTTTTTTCAGACTTAACCATCTAGATTGGTTCAGAGGTCCTTTTTGGACTTGACCTAATCATTAGGACATGACCAACTTAATGGTTCATCAGTCCTTTGGGAACTCTTCTTTTTTTCAATCCATCGCTTTAAATATTTAGTGTGGACTTAATTTATTACTCTTTCATCCAAGAGATTCTTGATGGAATAAGCATCAGTCGCCAACTTGGCAATTACTTTGAACAGACCTGACCATAACGCATCCAACTTGTTTCTTTATCTGAAACCATGAATATCACAATAGGCAACTCTTTCTCCTATTAAATATTCTTCTAATGGCGGTCAGTTTTTATCATCCATTGATTTCGCTCGTAAGATTTTCTTTAAGGTAGTATTGAATGCTTGCAATTGAATATTGATCAGGATACTCATCAGTCAGTTCAGGTATTGTTTGGTACTCAACCCTGATGTAAGTTCTACTACTGAATATAATATTGATGGTAATGCGGCCTTCCTCCCATAAGGTAATTCAAATGGCATCTTTCCCATCGCTGTATGATGACTGATGTTGTAGGCAAACATCACCAAACTCAGGTACATTCCCCACATGGAAGTTCTCCCTGCGACTAGCTTCCTCAGCATCGCAGCCAGCGTCCCATTGACCCGTTCTACCAGTCCATTTGTCTCCGGCCAATATGGTACTAACACAACTCCCTGGATCCCCATTATTTTTTTAGCCTTGGGATCACATGGGATGTAAAGTTGGTCCCATTATCGCTCAGTATAACTTGTGGACACCCATGCCAGTATACTACTTGATCCAGGATGAATCTTGCAGTACTGGTAGCATCAACTCGGATTAATACTTTTGTTTTGACCCATCTCATCAGATGATCGATGGCCACTATGATGTATTTCACTCCTCCTGTACTCATCACCAACAGCCCCATCATGTCGATAGATACTGTGTGCCATGCAAATCCAGGTCAGACTAGTTGGTATCCAGTTGTATTCTTGTGTGGTTTATGCAGTTGGCATTCCACACAACAAGCCAGATAGTCCGTGACATCATAATTAATCAAATCCCAGTAATAATACTGGCGAATATGGTCAGTCATTTTTCTCAGGCCTCCATGCCCAACAACCTTATGAGTGGCTAGAACGATCGTGGCTCTCTCTGACAGTTTTGGGAATAATAGCCATTTCCCATTTATGATCTTGAATACTTGTCCATCCATGGTTTCGGTGTTTTCCATCACTTTTCAAAGCGCACCTTGGATTTCTCAAGGCTCATCCTCAATTCTTCCTTCGACCATTCTCTGGAATAGCTCATCAACCTGCGGATATACCAACTGGACCATTGGTAACCGCAATAAGCCATCCGTGTACTGATGAGAAGCCCCCGCTCAGTGGACTATCTTGTAATCATAAGCCTGAAGCTTGAGTGCCCAATGGGCCAGTCATCCCTCAGGTTCCCTCAGATTGTGCAGCCAACGCAACAAAGAGTGGTCCGTCACCACCTTAAAGTGCATTCCATGGACATAAACCTGAAACTGTTTACAGGCGTGAATGACTGCAAGGCATTCACGCTAAGTTACAGTATAATTCCTCTCTGCGGCAGAGAGTGTCTGGCTCACATATGCCACTGGATGTTTGTCCCCAAGTTTGTCTACTTGGCTCAGTACAGCGCCAATTGTCATCAACGAAGCATCAGTTTGAATTATAAACTACCAATCAAAATTCAGATATTCCAGAATTGGCGAATTTATCAGGTACCGGCGTAACTCATCAAAGAGTCCTGAGCCTCTTCATTCCATACAAATCCTTTTTTGGATCCTTTAATAAATGAAATAAGGGCTCAGCTATTCGGGCGAAGTCCCAAATAAATCTTCTATAGTATCCAGCCATCCCAAGGAATACTTGGATGTCTTGGACACTCTTTGGCACAGCCATCTGTTCAATGGCTGCTATCTTCTGTGGTTGCGGCTGTAATCCATTTGCATTAATCACAAATCCCAGGTATTCAAGCTCCTTCTTGAAGAAGTGGCACTTATGTGGCTCGATCTTCAGGTTAGCCACAAACAGTCTCTTAAACACTTACTCCAAGTGCTGAAGGTGATCAGTAAACGTCCTACTGAACACGTTTATATCATCCAGATATACCAAGATGCATGACAACTTCAGGTCGCTTAATACCATGTCCATGGGCCTTTGGAACATTGTGGGCGCATTACAAAGACCCTGGGGCATCCTAGTCAGCTGGTATAACCCCTGTGCAGTGGTAATTGCACATTTTTCCTGGTCTTCTACTGGCAAGACAATCTGCCAGTATCCTGAGATTAGGTCCATCATGGAGAAATACTTCGCTTCTCCTAATCGGTCTAGCGCATTGTCAATCCTTGGTAGGGGATACAAATCCTTCTTCATAATTTTATTCAGTCTCCAGTAGTCAATCACTACCTGATTTGATCCATCTTTTTTCTTTACGATCAAAATCAGGCTTGCCCAGGGACTTGACAATGGAACTAGAAGCCCATGCTTTACTAGTTTACTGATCTCATCTTCCACTACTTCTTTGGTGGCTTTTGATCTTCAGATTGGTCTCATTTTTATCAGTGAATTTTCTCCAGTGTCAACTTTGTGAATTACACCTTGTGCGCATCCCAAATTGTGATCATCCTGAGCGAATATTTCCCAATATCTCTCAAATAATTCGAGCACCTCCTCCTTCCGCCCTTCCAGCAGATCTGCGAGCTGCTCTCAATCAACTAATAAGTTGATGCTTTTGGCTGCTCCAGCTGGTAATCCCATTTCCTTGAGAGATCCAAAATCATGGAATTGTATTAATTCTGCCATCAGGATTAAATGAATAAATGCAACGATTTGATTTTTTTAATCTTCATCTGTTTTTTACTTAAATTTGCCAGTAGAACTCGTATTTCTCCATGGCCCGGCATGATTATCCCAGGAGCCACCCAAGGCTCCACTCTGGACTTCTTCAAGGGGCTTCCAACTTCTCCATACAACAACTCTGGAACCTCTAAAGTCAACCCTGTGTTGACTATCATCTGTGATCTGGCCAGTATGGTTTCTTCCTTTTTGATCTGCAAAGGAATTCCCCAGTTCTCTAGGATTTCAGCCGGCATCTCCCATCGCTAACTACCAACTAATTGGTACTGAATCAGTACAATGCCTCATCAAACACTCTCTCCTCAGGACTATTTAAAGCGGATCCAATTTCAACCTTAGTTGATCCTGCTGATACTCTTCATCTCAAGTAGATGTCTGGTGAAGCTGGTTTCCTTGCAGCACTAGATTGTTCCATATCTAAGCTGCAAGTCCTTTTCCCTGAACTTGAGTATCTTCATTTTGCTTCACTCAGAGCTCCACTGCTGAGCTGGGTGAATGCCACTGAAGGTGATTCTCTTCACATTCCACCTTCGTTAATTCCTTCAGTAACATATCTCTAAAATTGGAAACATCTTTTTTGTATGACATTCTGGATAAATTCTTCTACTCATTTACCCCTGTAGTGAGCACCAACTTGTAGAAATTTTACTCTTAGGAGTTGATTATTGGAGGTCAACCCTAGTAATCTTTCTACTGCACATGTTCAGTTTCCTCGTGCACCTTGTGTTGTAAGAATATATATAATCTGATAATAGTATGACAATTATTATCCGTAGTCAAGTTAGAATTATCTTCAGGCCCAACGCTTTGGCTGGCATTTCTGATAATACTGAATATCACATTCTTAGGGATTCATTCCCTATAATCCTGTCCACTCGATCTTCATTAAGATCCTCTGATGACAGTCTCCTTTGGCCCAACACACAGTCAGCAGCAATCCCTTAGCTGTGGTTCCCTTCATCTCTAGATCCCCGCTCAGATCTCTACTCTTCTCTTAGAGTCTACCAATTATTGCCTTCTGCAATAATATCCTTGAGATGGAATCTTCACGCTAGATGCTGATATTCTAAGACTTCCGAATCTACAGTCAAACTAATAATGTTTTTTAATTCTTATCTGACTCTAAATGTGTGTTAATCAGTGTGTTTTATTATAGTGAATTCTAGGGAATTTATAGGGGATTCAACTGTCTAACCCTTGGTTGATACCTCTTCAATGAAACGGCAGCCGTTGCTATTGAATCACCCTTCTTCATCTCAGCAGCGATGGTCTTCCCCATCCTGACTAGGATTTCTGACATTAGACATCCTTGAGACCTCAAACGGAAAGAGTCAGAAATTTATCCTTAACGTTTTCCTCTCGATCCAAGTGAATCATCCATAATTGGCTAGCAACCTGCTTAGAGAATGGGACTTTTTACCCATTATGGCATGTCACTTCACTAACCAATCGATTTTTTAGTTGCAGGTGGCATCACTCGCCTCACAACTCATTAAACATTCCCAATCAGTTGGTGATGAAACCTGACCGATCCCAATTGGTACACCTGATAGTTAATTACTATCAGATGCCCTTATTTCGTCAGATGCTCCACCCGATGAGATACTAGGTATTCATCCAGATCGATCCTCAATGGATACAACCAGACAAATATCCTAAAATCCCCCAAACGTAGTTCCTCCAAAATTTGGGTCAACCTATTTCCAATTCACTTTGCCTTAGGTAATTTTTCCCCTAGCAATACCAGGTAATTTAGCAGGCTGGGAATATGGGCAAAAATCCCAACAGGGCTAAGGAGAGGATTTGGGAAGGGGGCACTACAGTAGTAAGCTCTAGCAGGTCCTCTCCACCATTGGGTGATAGATATGGGTTCCAGCTGAGCATGTCTGGCAACACATTCAGGGGGCATTTTATGAATTCATATTTAAAATGAAACCCACATAGGTCCTGGTATGTGCGAGTTTGGCGGTGCCCCAATTTCTGGGATTTGCGATAGTATAGTAATGCCTTATGGTCAGTCTGAATGGTGATTTCATGCTGTGCGCCTTGCAGGAGGTATTGCCAGTGGGTGAGTGACCACGCCACTGCCGCTAGCTCCTTGTCATATATTGGCCATGCTTGTTCTGTGGGAGTGAATTTGAAGGAGTAGTAGGCCACTGGGTGCTCGACCCCCTCATGCTCCTGTAGCAGCACGGCGCCCACTGCCACTGATGAGGCGTTGCAGGCTACAATGAAGGGGCGGGAGGTGCCGGCATGCTGCAGGACTGGAACGGTGAGTAAAACCTCCTTGATAGACTAAAAGGCCTGCTGGCATACTGGGGACCACTTTAAGGGGGCGTTCTTCCCAGTGAGGGGGTGAAGGGGTGCCGCCAGTTGGGTGAGGGCTGGGGAGAATTTTTTTTTAACAAGGTGATGGTGCCAAGGAAACTTCGAAGTTGTTTCTGTGTAGTAGGAGTAGGCCAAGACAGGATTGCCTCGAGCTTAGAGGGGGAACAGCATATCCATCCTTCAGGATGAGGTTACCTAAGAAGGTCACTTCATCCCAGAAAAATTCGCACTTTGAGGGCTTTACAAAGAGCCCTGCTTTGTGGAGGGCTGCCACCACTGCTTTCTAGATCCTTGGCGTGTTGCTCTGGGTTAGGGGAGTGGATCAGAATATCATCCATGTAGGCTACAGCGCATGAGAAGCTCAAGTCCCCAAGCACATCATTGATGAGGCGTTGGAAGGTGGCCAGAGTGTTCTTCAGTCTGAAGGGCATCACTCTGAATTGAAAAAGACCCCAGAGGGTGCAGATAGCTGTGAGTCAATCTTGTCCTCTCGCCACCCTCACCTGGTTGAAGGCGTTCACCAGATCCAATTTTGAGAAGACCTGGGATTTGGTGATGTCTTGGGCGATGGTTTGCTTTAAGGGCAACGGGTAGGGGTCAGGGATAGTTGTGTAGTTGAGGTGGCCATAGTAAATGCAAGGGCGCAGGGTGCCATCTGCTTTCCAAGCGAAAACTATGGGGGAGGCGACCAGTGAAGATTTCTTGATAAGCCACCCCTTCTCTAGCATCTCGTCTAGCCAAGTCCCCAAATCCTTGTCCTCTTCCTCTGTGTAGGGGTAGAGGGGGCAGTTGATCTTGACTAGGTCGACCGTCAGCTGAAATGTTAGGTCATATTTGGAGTGTAGGGGGAGCTTGGAAGCCAGCAACATGTCAAAGATGGACTTATAGGGGGTTAGGAAGGGTGGGAAGTTCAAAGGAGGTCAATAGGAGCAGGGTCCAGGGGGGGGAAATAGAGCTGAGGGATTTGTCAAGGGGGAGGGTTTTCAACGAGGGAAACTCTCCACTCAACTTGAGATTTGAGAACAACAAGGAGTTATTAGCAAGGTTGATGCAGACCTGCTGTCACCGATACCAGCCCACCCCTAAGATCACGGGGTAGAGAAAGTCCTGAACGGCTGAGAAGTGGTCACTGAACCCAAAGTCATGGACAGAGAAGTGAAATGGGCGTCAGACGCAGTAAGACTTCATGGGATCCAATGAAGCGCCCAAGAATGATGAGGCTTCTCCATTTCCAGGTCCAAGGAATGCGCCACAAAGAGGTCAATAAAGTTATCTGCTGCTCCGGTGTCAAGGAGGTTTAGCACGGTAAATGCACCTGACTCTGAGGGGAAGGAGATAGGGAACAAGAAGTAGGCTTGATCTTCTTTATTGGGGTGGGCAAGAGAGAGGGCAGCGAGGAGGGAGAATGACCCATCATTAGAAGAGATTGACTAAGAGGCGCCGGGTTGGTCTGGAACTGGAGGGGGGTTTCTGCTTCCTCCTTGTCCCAAATGGGGCAGTGAGGGTTGATGCGTATGCCTGCTCCACTCTATTTGAGGGGGGCCTCTGGGTTAACTGGGGGGTGATAGCGCCAGGATGGGCAGGCTCTGAGCTCTGGGAGATGAGGACCCACTCTCCTGATCTGGAGCGAGAGCAGGGGGTGCAGCAGGCAGGGGCTTTTCTAAGGGGAGGGTACCCAAGGTGGGTACAGAGGGAACGCAGAGGGCGGCGAGACCTGGGGGGCGCTTCCCTTGGCTGTGACCGCTGGCAGGGGGAGAGGGGGGCACGCGGCCCCTCAAGGGCTGCAACAGCGCATGCAGGTGTATGGAAAGGCTTGACCCCAATTGCGCGAGCCACAGAGAATGCAATTTCTAAGGACTTGGGGAGGGGGTCCCAAGATGCATGGGCAGCCACAGTGGGGTCCAAGGCAGCTCGGAAGGCAGAGATGGCAACTTTTTTTTTGGGGGGGGATGGGCACCGTGGGGACCAGGACCGCGAAGGCTTTGATCAGGGAGGGTAGGTCCGTGGCTATCTGTCCTAGTGTGAAGATATGGAGGAGGCGCGCCAGTCTAGACTCAGGGGCCTGGACCGCCAAAGTGACCAGTGCCAGTAGGGGTTAGGTTTCCAGACTTAGCAACAGAGCGGAGCACTCCCCTGACCCAGTGGCGGGTGTCCCCATCTAGGGCATCAAGGAGAGCTACGCTCTTCTGGGCACCAGAAGGAAGGGGAGATTTCCCCCCATCGGCGGTGAAGCACACCTGAAGTTACACCAGGACACCCAGGATTTGGTTGGCCACCTCATCAGAAGGGATAGGGGGGACTCCCAACCCTATCATGTTGACTGATGGGGTGACATTTGTCGCCAGGGCTCTGCAGGGTGGGGACCAGGTCAACACAAACTGGCGGCATGCGCAGATGAATGAGGCAGCCAACCAGCAGGAGAAGGCCAGGTCGCAGAGAGAGAGTATGTTTAGGGTTAGGGCGTAGGCCAACGCTTCGCCAGTGCCAGCGAGGAGGGTGGAGAAGGCAAGGTTATGGGTCAGTTTATTATGTCATGGAAACAGCTGATAAGAATTAGACTAGGCTCTCAGTTGGGGTGAGTAATCACCCAGTGGAGAGCCCAGAATGCCAAGGGCACAGCGGTTCATGTGACTAGAAGAAGGGGGGATCTAGTGGGGATATGAGGAAAGTAAATGTTTATAAATGTACTATAGGTCCCCATTGCAAACAAGATGGTTGCAATGGGGGCAACCGCGAGTCTTGTGGGGGCAACCCCCAAGGGCGGGAGAGGCGGGGAGGGCAACAACTCCTCCAGGGTGCACGGTTGCTGGCTTTTGGTTAAAGGTAGGTGAGTCTGTACACCAGAGAGGGGCGGCACAGGGCCCACCGCACGGACAGGGGTGCTGTCAGAGGGGAAAACGGACCCAAGACAAGCGTTAGGGACGAGTCCCCCTTGGTCAGGGTACTCTGGGGCCCTTAGGTGGGTGGGATTAGCAGCGAATAAACCAAGTGTGGGGACTGAGCTCATGGGCATCGGGGTGGAGGCGCCCTGAGGCTGCTCTGATAGGGGAGCGCTCTCAGAAAATCCAACAGTGAAGTGAATGGATGGGTTCACATTTGATGGGTACGTGAAAATGGATGGAGAGTTGACTCCATCATTGAGAATGAGGCGGTTTACTGCGGATATGATCCACCACCACGTGACAGGGTCAAGTGACTGGATGACCCATTTGGCAATCATTGGGATGACTATTTGGGTAGCGGCGCGCTGTGCCAGATCAATCAGCGGAATTTTGAACAAGAAAACAAACAGGTGAAGTCCACGGCAAGGCGTTTGGGGTATTTGGCTTTATTTTGGCACAAAGTGCAGGGAGAATAGAGAATGAACTGACAACTGCCCATTGACAGGGAAGTTACCTTAAGTATTGGGCAAATTGCATAGTGGGGATACTGGGGTATTGGGTGGTTGGGGATTGGCGATGGGGTTTGGTTGGCTGGTGGGTGGGGGGGGTGGATGGATGCCTAAAATCTTGGCAAAAATCAAAAAAACTTTTGCAGATTTCCCCAAATTTTTGGGGCCAGACCAGGTTAATGGTACCAATCTGGGCCTTGACCATTCAAGTCGGGCAGCTCATATGGCTCAGATTTCCCAGATTTGTCCCAGGGGCTGTGGCCTTGGTGCTTGGTTGTCCACAACCCAGTTCAAACTCTCAATTTGATTGTCTATGAGATCTGAACTTCCTGGATCCATTCTGGGGGGTAGGGGAAACTGGTCTGAGTCACTTGTGGCCTGGTTAAAAACCTGAATTGAGTTCTGATCTAGTTTCCAGAACCAACCAGTCCAGACCAGCTCTGATAGCCCAGAATTTGCAGACTGAGCTCCGATACTTGTGCTGGCTGTTTCTTCAAAATTTTGGTAAGTTTCCCCTGATGAGTGAGGGGTCCCAGGAGCCCGCCCATGGCCCCTAGCCTGCATAATCTCCTGGCAGGTCCCCTCTATTAATTTTACCAGGGTTGGGGAAGGGGGAGGGGAGAGATCTGAATATCTCTAGGCGGAAGGGCAGTCACCCAGCGCTCATCAACCACGTGCGCCAGGTTGCTCAACTGCAACAGGGGGTCCACTTGGGCCTTTGGCCCCCTTTTGGTCCGAAAGGGATGCTGCTCCCTATCCAGTTGTAGGGGCGGGTCCCCAAGACTTACACCCATGGCCCAGTTTAGCTACAACAATACTTTGCACTCTTTGATCAGTTGTTCCCCCTTTTTAGCCAACCATGGCTTTAACCCCGCCTTCAACATGGAGCCCAGATGTGGTTCCAAAGTTGAAGCAGTGGTGGACTATGCTAAAACCATCAAGAAGGTCCACCAAGGAGTTTCCACAAGTTTGGAGGCAGCTATGCTATTTTATAAGGAGAACGCTGATGGTAAGCGCTGAGTGGGTTCAGCATACAAGGAAGGGGATCTCATGATGTTGATGCTCGTAACATCCCTAAAAAGCAACCAAGCAAAAAGCTGGGTCCAAAGAGGATTGGTCCTTACCACGTTGTTAGAAAGGTGGGCCATGCCTCATATCAGTCGGATCTTCCTTTTGCGTTTGGATCTTCTCCATCCTTCATGAGAGCAAATTGACATTGTTTGAGGGCCCCCACCTTAGACTCCTGAGGATTATCTCGTGGATGGGGCACCAGAGTGGGAAGTGGAGGAAATAATAGCCTCCCACCATATTAAAAGGCATCTCAAGTACTTGGTATCCTGGAAGGGGTTTGATGCGGCTGAGAACAGTTGGGTGCCAGCACATGACTGTGTACATGCCCAAGACCTGATTAAATCATTCCATAATCGTTTTCCTGATGCTGCAGGATCAAAGTCCAAGCCAGCCGTCGCAGCTATGAAGTTATCACCCGCACATAAGAACTTCTCTTTAGTGAACGCCTCTGGAGGGGGGTGGAGCCCAAGAAGGAGAGGGTAATGTCATGGTTGAATGACTTAATATTGGGAACCAAAGCCAAGGATAAGGATGGGCGACAGGAGGCCCAGAAAGTGAAACTTCAGGCTCATCTTGACCTTAAGCACACATTAGACCAACGCTGGGTACAAGCCAAATATGCTCAGGTTGGTACTAATAAGGTGCAAAACACCCAGACCCTTGTGTCAGCCCAGGCGTTGGAATGAACGATCTATGCAAAGAACAAAGACAGTTCGATTCATTTGATTGGAGAACAAGGTTTCAAATCCTGTTTTAGTTATGAAATTAAGTGCTCAGGTAGAATAGAGCTTCAATTGATCACTTGAGTGAAGGCACTTTTGGTGTATTCTACAAAATTGGATGGAGCATTTGCCTATTGGAGCGTCAAGGCTTGGGCCCATTTCCACAGACCCATAATTACCCCAACTCAGTTTAAATATGTTTTTCGCGACCAACATTCCTTGTTGGTCAACTTTTCACAAATAAACATACCCGTTTTTTTACATATTCTTATGGTTCCTTGAGCGAACTTGGGTGCGGACCTCTTCAAGGAGATCTCCAACTATGTTGGCCACTACATACTATCCCAATTTACAAAAGTTTCAGGTGCTCCCTTGGGCCGCTCAGGTCCCCTCCAGATCGAGGCACCCAAGCCTTCTGGCACCGATTTACACTTGATTATGGGCTCCCCTTTGGGGTCCACTAAAGTTGTGTGGTTTCTCGCTTACCTGGTTTTGTATACCGTGCTCTACACCTTTGACTTAGGTTACTTTTGTGCAGGCACCATTCAAGGTGCCTTGTTTCCCATTCTCCTAACGGCTAGTTCCCTAGCAGTGTGGGTTTGCATCCCACACCACCTTGCTGGGAACGAGAGATTTACAGACACTCTCTTGACAATTGCTCTAAGGACTGGTCAGTGCAAATCATTAGGCCATCTAACTGGAATGATAAACTGAAGATCTGCATGGCTTAATCTTCAATATTTTGAACAAAGTCTCCCAGGATTGCAAGGTAGACTGAGTCCCCTATTGCTGATTACTTCTTGTGGAACCCCAAATAGAACAAACACATGGGCCACAAGCAAACGTGCCATGTCCTCAGATGTATTGGTTGTCATACAGGGGATGAAGATAGCATATTTTGTAAAGCAATCTACCACCACCATGATTGCGTCATAACCATGGAGCTGGGCAAGGTTACTATAAATTCTATTGACAGTGACGTCCATGGTCTTGCTGCTTGTTGAATAGAGTGGAGGAGGTCATTTCACCAAATACTATCTGACTTGGAACTAGCGCAGATCAAGCATTGCTCAAACCAGGTGGGAAACTCCTTCATCAGCCTAATATAATCACACTATCGCTTAATTAGAATGATGCTATTTTTTACGCCCATATGCCCAATGTTTGGTGAAACATGATGTTCTCAAATGATGCGGGAACGCAGCTCAGAGGGAACCCACACCTTGTTGTGAAGGCATATTACCCTATCCTTTTGGACATATAATCCAGAAGGGATTTAACAGTATCAATCTCTGCCAAGAAATCTCGCCCTTCAGGACCAGTAGACTGGGATGCCATAATAGCATCCAGGAGAGAACCCTCATTGACAAGAAATACCTGGACTGGGTATGATGGAGTGACTTCAGTCGCTGACTCAGATGGAGTATCTGGTATAATAGCATCCAGGGAAGAGCCATCATTGACAGGGGCTTTCAGCTCAAAGGAGTATCAGGGGTTTTGGGGGTTTAATTACAGGATTTGGCTTTAAATTTGGTTTTATTTTAGGTTGAGGTTTGGATTTGGTTTTGAGCTTATAGGTTGGGGTGGGGGTGGGGGACGTAACCACAGCAATGGATGAAGGTGGCAGATCAAGACTTGTTCAGGGGAAATCAAAGTGACTAATTATGAGTCCATATCTACAGGAGGGCCAATTAGAGGTGCGCGGCTCAAAATAATGGATAAAATATGAGCAGCCCCTTTGACAAACTCATACTTGAAATCAAAACGCAAAAGGTCACAATAAATTCAGGTCTTCCTGGGAGCGACTTCTGATGTTTCAAATAATAAGTGAGTGACTTGTGATCTGTGCGCACAACCATAGTGATCTCAACCTCCAGTAGCAAGTACTAAAAATGCATCAGGGACCAAGAAACTGCCGCCAACTCCTTATCATAAATGGACCAGGCTCGCTCTGTGGCGCTAAAATTCCATGAGAAGTAAGCCGCCAAGTGTTATCGTCCCCTATGTTCCTGCAGAAGTAAAGTCCCAACTGGCAACTGCAGTGACAGAGGCGTTGCATGAAACAACAAATCGTTTATCTTCATCAGCATGGCGTTGAATGGGGGTAGTGGTGGGACCTTCTATATTGCCTCAGGTGACTGCTGGTATTTTGGAGTCCAAGATAAGGCGTTCTTACCTGTGAGGGGGTTAAGAGGTGAGTCCAGCTCTGAAATGGCCGGTGAGAACTTCTTAAGAAACATAACTTATCTGAGGATGGGCTGCAGTTGCTCCTGTATCATAGGGGTAGGTTAGGAGTGAATGGCGTCCAGCTTAGAAGGCACAATGGCATGACCATCTTTTTAAAGTGAGGCTCCCCAGAAATTGGACTTCATCCTTATAGAACTTGCATTTGACTGGCTTAGCCATCAGATCAGCTGTTAGGATTTTGGATATGACCATAATATCCCCCATGACCATGATTATAAGTCTTCTTACCCTCTAGGGGTCAAAGCCCTCTAGTGGATATGGGAGTTGTCATTCTTATAGATGACCATTGTTTGAAAAATTATCCTGACAATAATTTATCAATTCACTGGGTTTTGATCTGCTGGATTGATAATGTTTTGTCAGGGATTGTACCCAACAATAAACAAGCGGTTAAGTTGTCAATTTTCATATCAATAATTATATTAGCTTGTAGAAGTTGATCAGGTTTTATGGCTGATTGACTAAGGGATTTATTAGTTGCTAGGCGAGTGATGCTGCCTTGATAGCAACTGATGATTTAACCTTTTTGGGTATCATGACTTGCTGATTATGGCAAATGGCCCATTACCTAGCAGGGTGCTAGCCTGATAAGGATAGAGTTCTGAGGTTGAAAGGCATTAAATCTCATCCTTCATTTCAATACACAGAAGGGTGCATTTGAGTAGTGGAGAGAACCTGACCAGCTTAACGAGGAAGATCATCATTTTGCATTACCATGGAGGGTAAATTCATCAGCAACAACTGCCATTTTTCAGTGAGGTGCCAGCAGAAGAGTTAAGCACCAAATCCTCTATATTTTACTTAAAAATTATTTAATAAAGCGGATTCTTATAGATAATAAAATATTTAGTTTATTATACATTTGGTGCATTTTTTTATTCTTGAACTATAGTAGAGGGACCAGATATCCTCGTGGTAAATATTACTGTCAAGCTCTCCATGGATGCTATATAAAAGAATGAGGAACGGATAGAAGTTCATTAAGAAGTTCAGTGAGCTAGAATTTCTGGATAAGTCCAAGGAGAGACCTCTAAGCCAGAGATTAGTAGTTAAGTCTTAAAAGTAGAAGTTTTTTTAGAACCTCTGAACCTGATGCTAGTAGGTTAAGTTCTGTATTGTCCATAAGTTGCCAACTCTGAGGAGGAGTTGAAGGAGAGAAGTTACCTTGTTATCTGAAGCGTTGATTACCTTCACCGGTGGATTAAAGGATTGTTGTACCTGATCAAAGGAGGATTTAAAGAAGAAAAATATTTTATTGTGAACTAATCAACTGGATACTAGTCTCCATACTATTATTAATCACCCACATATTTATATGATAGTTATCAACGATTGTTAGGTGCAAATATAAAAACCTATGCAAAAATCTTGAGAGTTTAAAGAAGCTATAATTCTAAAAAAGAGAAAAGTTCCAAGTTTACATATTAGTACTTATTCCAAAGTAGGAAGTTGAGTAGCCACCTGTTTCAAATCTTCGCACCAGTTTTCTGGAGAGCTACAGCCACTCCTAACAAATCCTTGCTGTGTTTTTCAACATTGGGTGAGTGGATCAAGATGTTAGCCACATAAGCAATGGCACAGGAGAATCTGGGATCCACTAAGAATCATCTATTTGACGCTGGAACGCTTCTGGGGCATTCTTTAGATTAAAGGTCATTATTTAAACTGGTAAAGCCATACAAGGTGCAATTTGCAGTCAGCCACTCCTGGCCAGACTTGACCCACACCTGATGGAAAGCTTTCACCAGATTAAGCATTTAGAACACCTTTGATTTAGAAATTGATTAAAAAATTGATGCCGCTAAGGGCAAAGGGTAGGGATCAGGAACTGTTACATTATTCAAGTGTCCATAATTAATGCATGGTTTTAAAGTACCATCTGGCTTCTGGGAAAAGACCACAGGAGAGGACACAGAAGAGGTTTTCTTGATCATCCACCTCTTCGTCACAGTGTTATTAATCTACATCTATAAATCCAGGTCTTCTGCAGCCGTGTAGGGATATAGGGGACTGTTGATTTTGATCAGGTCCACTGTTAACTGAAAAATTAAGATCAAATTTTGAGCGACTGGGAAGATTATTGGCCCCTTTCCCACTATAATTGACTTGAATAGAACGAGATTAAGCAGCAAAGTGGGAAGCTCAAGAACAATATCTTTAGAAGAGTATTCTATGGTCACAGCTAACGCATTGACTTTTTCCAGAGTGGAAAGAAGGGGATTTCACCTTAGTGAGCATTGGAGGAAAATGCTAGCATACTTCGCTCTAAGTCAATACTTACTGACTAGTGGCGCCACCATCCTACCCCAAAATTGTGGGGTAAAGCAATTCCAAGATTGTTGTGAAGTGTGCTATATATTCACATTTGTGTGCCACAAAGCGCAAGGGTTTACATAGAGGGAGTGTAAGCATAGGGACCCGTGATGCCCTCAAGACAGTCAAACCTAAAGTGACTTCAAGATCTAAAGCTTGCACCACCTCAAGGTCGATAAAGTTCTCTGTGGCACCAGTATCCACTAAGGAATTTACAGTTACCTTTCGTTGGCCTTCATAAATTTGAATATGGAACAATAAGTAAGCACAATCTACTTTATCCAACTCATTAATGAAGAAAAGGGTTGAACCAGAAGCGTTACCTTTGCAAGTTTCGCACAACTTGTGGAACCTGTTGATGATTTTAGTGGGCACAGAAGCATCACGGGCATAAGAAAAAGGTGCAGACTCAGGGTCTTTTGGGTCAGATATGGGCCACCTTTTAAAAAAATCCAATAATATAGGATTTATGCGATGCTGCTTCTCCAACTGGTTGACAAGTGCAATGTGGTTAATATTATAGCTAGGATTCAGGGTTTATGAAAATTGCAAGCATACTCAAAGGTTCATTTGAAATATCACAGGGTAAGGGAAATAGTTCAGGGTGGGACTGGTCCAAATCAACCTTTATAGCTCCTTCAGACCCCTGAGAGGGGATAGCGCGGGCCTTAGTGTAATAACCTAGGCCCATGTTGTGAGTGTGTAACTGCATATTCTTGCACTCTATAACACTTTTTGCACGTGCAGGGACAAAGAGTGCAATAGCCAAGAGCGTGAGGTTCATCCCATCCCCGGAAACATTCACCTTTTTTCTCTTGTTTCTCCCTTATTGTCCAATTCCATAACCTGGCTGTGGCCTAACGGGAGCAAACTAGGGGTTACAAACTATGGCTGTTTACCATGAGTGAGGGTAACAAAGGGATTGTGGGCTGTGACCCAAGCTGATAAGACCTGCTGTATGCTTTTAACAAGAGTATTCTGCGGAAAACAGCTAAGGAGCACTCTTAAGAGGAAGTAAACTTTGGTTGGTGGCAGAGTTTTTCAAAGTCAGAACTTTTATACCAACAACTTCAATATATATTATGAGGTTGGGTTATGATATTAGGAACCCAGCTTACAATGGAATGAACTGGCTTCCTTAATGGGTAAGCCAAGACCCAAAAGGGTAGTCAAGGTCCACAAGGCGCAGGAGGTTTTGATATAAGATGGCGGGAAGCGTTGGATAAGGTGTGGGAAAAGCTCCAACTTGGGAATCTAATTTTCCATGTGCTAGTTTTACTTATTAGACACCTAAAATGAATAATTTTTAAATAATAAGTTTTAATAAATTTAAGGTAAATTTAGGTAAAAGAATAACCCAACACCCTACCACTAGCAGGGTGCTGGGTTATATGGGGGAATGAAGGGAAAGAGCTTTTAAGCTGAATCAGATTAGGGGGGATTGTTTTTCATTTTCAGAATATTATAATGGACTATTTTTCTAAATTTTGCCTTAATAGTATTGACTGAGTTTTCAAACTATTCTTGGGGCGATTTTTCAACTTCTAAATGTCCAAATTCGAATTTTTGATTTCAGAATGGGGTATCTGGTTCAATCCTCATTTTCAGCCCTTTCTTTTCAACTTTTTGCTCAAATTTTGTCTTCTAGATAAGTTCACTTTCAAATTGCTTGTTTTGAACTACAAGTTAGAGAGCAAGGAAGCGGGACTGTGGTATGGGGCTTATGAATGCTCTTAAAGTCTTCACAAAGTTGCTTTTTATTTTAAAATAAAAATTTGCAGATTTTGGCACTGGGATGGGTTTGGGTTGGGGGGAGGTGTGGGAGAGGCATGTGACAAACAGGGAGGGGCAGTAGCAACCCATCTCTCAACAAGGTATGCCCCAGGTCAGAGATTTAGGTGAGAGGCAGGGCCCTAAATTTCAAACTTTTTTTTTTGGTCCTAAAAGGGTGCATGGCCCTATCCTACTTAATAACTGGAGTCAAGACCCTTACAATCTTTAACTCACTGGGCTAGGAAGAGAGATTTGCGCACCACTTTGTTGGGCCACCCTTTTAAGCTTGGGGTGTTTTTTATAGTTTCTGAAACTTTTAGACTAATTTATGATGTCTAAATCAGTTTGCTTTTAGCAATGCTAACCCTAGATATACGCAATCAGATAACTTAAAGGTAGATTTTTGACCCCCATTTTATTTTGTAGCAAATCAAAAAGCTTTAATCTCACTTTACAATCCCTACTTAGATGGTGAGCATGACTTCAGAGATATCTGGGGTATTTGTAAAATTATACATATAAACTCAATTCTCCATATAAAATATATTCTCCAATCTTCCAATAAATAAACATGAATGTTATTGCTTATCCAAATCAGATCTATTTTAATTATAATCATATTTGAAGAAATTAAAAATATATAACAGAAGATCTATCTTAATTATAATTAAATGAAAAAATAAAATATAAACCAAATTTTCTAATTTTCTAATAATCATTAATAAAAAACTATCATATTTATCTAATTTTTATATTTAAAAATGGATATCAGGTGTATTTAATTTTTATATATATACTAGATTCTTCATATACCTTTTGATGAAATACCATATCTTTACTAGCCTTCTGACCCCTGAGTTTATTTCAGAAAATGTGATAGCTGAAATCTACTTTTCTACCCCCACCCTGAGGTGGCAGTTAAAACAGAGATAATCAGAGGAATCCTTAGGATTTAAGATACAAAACTATTCTCCAATTCTCCAAGTTATTCTAATAAATATATATATATATATGCTTCAATAAAGCTTTCAAATTTATAAAACTTAACTGTAAAAGCTCCAACCATTAAAATCACTTTAAGTTTTAGATCCAATGATGATATTGATGTAAGCTTTTGATGTGAATCAATTTTTTAAAGCTTTATGATAATGGGAATGCATAAATAGCTATCATGTTTTTAAAAAAACACTCCCAACAATAAAAATAAACCAAAGTATTAGAATAAAAAAACAAAAAAATATTTCATAGCATTTACCAATAAGTTTTCAGTGATAATACCCCACATAAACTGCAGAATAATAAACTCAACACAAAAGTAAGTCTTTTTTAGCTTTTTGATTATATATTTTAGAAAAAGATTCTCTAATTTGTTGTTTTCATTATCCTCACTTAAATTTAAGATTTATAATTTTGATGCAAAGGTAAGTACTTTTAGTTTAAAGTTATTTAAGATTTAGGAAAAACAAAACTTTTCTTTCTCGTTGCAAACACTTTTGCAACCTATTCAATTCAAGACTGAATCTAGTTTGATAATCTCACAGAGGAGATTAGTCTGCGCCCATGTCAGGGAGCAGTTGGGCAAGCAAGGTAAGAGGAGCAGGTGGAAGGCCCGTGGCCTCCAATTTTCAAAAACGCCCTGGAGAATCCAGCGGAATAGACAAAAATCTTAAAAAACTGGCGGTCATGATTTCCCTGGAGATACTCGCATGGCAAGCACGATGCAACCAGTACATCAACACGCCACACTCCCAACCACTTTTGTCAGTGGAATTCAGAGTCCGCGTGTATCTGGACATCCAAAAAACGGCCTCATGGGAAAAATTTTGTGAAGATGTACACAAAATCTTCCTGACTGCGGTGTACGTTGCACCTCACTCCATGTCACGCAGTTGGCTGGACCTAGGTTTCAAAAGCAAAAAAGCAGCAGACGAGGCTGCAGCGGTGCGCATAGTGGTCAACCTCCCTGAAGGGCAATGTGTCATCAAAACCAAACGCACCAGATGGACAAAATCAAACCAAATTTTCCTCACGTTTGACTTTTTGCCTATAACAGAAAAACGTGACACTTTGGAACAACACCTGAAAGATGGTCTCGCCATATATGGCGAAATACAATCTTCCAAAATGCAACACTTCACGCTGATGCCACACCTGTGCACTGGCAAAGCCATCACAGTTCTGACCCCAACTGAGGAGATCGCGAAGGACCTAACCCAGATCCCACACTCCACTTTTATTGATATCAAAGGGCATACCACCCACCCATTCCAGGTGACCGTGGACAGCGCGCCCCCCATTTGCACCCACTGTGACGCGTTCAGCCATAAGGTGCATGCATGCTCTATCAAGGAGGGCATCACATTCCAAGAGCACCCCTTGGCAGCCATGGCCAGCGGAGAGGCGCACTATGAACCAACCGCAAGCACCAAGGAGGCTTTCCCGTGGGGAGCACAAGGCTGCTACCTATTGGTAAAGCCTATCTCCCCGCAAGAACGGAAGAAGGCCAAGCAGGCCCATAGGGCCACAGCCAAGGAAATGGCCAAGGCCACCACCGCTATCCCACACTCACAATGCCAGGAGGACATGGAAACCTTCACAGCAGAAGCAACTTGGGAATCCATCAACCAATCAGATTGGGAAGCCCATGCCAAGCAGGCCACTCAATCTGAGGATCCAATGGGAGACTCAATCTCACCCAATTGTTGCACCCAAGCTCTGGTCAAAACTGACTTGGGACCTATCCCAACTGGGAAATTTTTTTTTGACCCGCTCAATGGTGCACTGAACTCATCCGCACTGTAAAAAATTCGTCTGATGTTGGGAAAACAAAAAGCGAAGGCCAAAGCCAACGCGACTCTTTCTACAAAAATCAACAAAAACTCTGATAGCATTGCTGCTAACACCCGCGCTGCTGTAAAAGCCCGTGGGGACCTAGAAGAGGCTGGTGGGCCCAGGGGCCCTCCCCCTCACACCTAAGGTGAGATGGGGGAAACCTTCACTTTAGGGATGTTGAATATTGCCAGACTCAAGGCCTCCCCATCCCAGGCTAGGAAACTGAGTTTTTTACAACACAATTTACCCGTGGATATCCTGGCCATCCAGGAGTCCCACTGTCCACGAGGTTCTTTGGAAACTTGGAAAACAATGCTCCTCCCATCCCTATCCTTTTGGTCAAAGCACTGTGGGGTGCTAATTCAGAAAAATAATTTCTTCAAATTTGTATCCTCAGAAGACGTTCCTAAATGGCTGAGTGCTCGTCGTCACCTTCTTGTGGGCTGACGTAGTGCACACAATTGTCAACATCTATGCCCCAAACGGTGCACATGAGCATTGGGAATTTTTCTCATTGGTCAAATCCCTCCCGCTACCCCCTGATTCTTTCCTAGTTGGCGACATGAACTGTTGGCTAACCTCACCAACGGACTGGTGGCCTACCTCACCCCATGCCCCACAGGGTCACATAGAACTACGCATTCTAAAGGCCACCCTTGGGTTAATGGATGTGCTGCTGTGACATGCCCCGCTGCTCAAAAATATGATGCGTCTCCATGTCCATAACGGCCAATTAAGGTCCATGACCTGCATCGACCTAATTCTAATGCCAGCGAAATTCCAACCCCCACATCTCCCACTTCAAAACAATGAAAATGGAATTCTCTGACCACCGACTGGTCTAGATAACCTACCACCTACCTGTCACAGTTGCTAAGGCCCCACATTGGTGCAAAATCCGCCCTTCAAGCTCGCGACGCCAGGATTTTCCACGTGGGTGGAAGAGGCAACTTTAGCAAAAAAGTTTGTTGCACCATTTTGCGCGGACCCCATTTCCACATGGGCAACTTTCAAAGAGGACACCATCCGCCACTCTCGCCATCTCTCCTCCAGATGCTCATGAGCCACATAAGCGGTTATCTCACACACTCTGGCAGAATTGGCACACTTGGAGTCCAACATTCCAGCTACAGGATACAGCACTGCATGGGGCTGGAAGTGGGTGGAGGCAGCCACCCACCTCAACGCACTCAAAAGGAAACACAAACATTGGATTTGTGTTCAATACAGGGCCACATGCATCACAAAAGGCGACAAGTGCACCGCATATTTCTTTAAAAATTTTTTTGCACCACTCCAGAGTGTGGCCTGCACACAGGTGCAAAGATCAGATAATTCTATTGTGGATACACCAGCTGAAGTGGCAATTGAAATGCAAAAATATTACTCTGAGTTGTACTGAGCTGAACCAATTCAGCTGGCCGAAGTGGCGGAATTTCTTGACCAAGCTCATATCCGCACCATTTTCTAATACCCAGAAAAAATGAATTTAATTACTCCAAACGAATTATGGACAGCCATTTGCGGTGCGCCAAACTGAAAATGCCCAGGCCCAGATGGCATTCCATATGAGTTCTACATTAAATATTTCAAATATATACCCACTTCTGCTTGCCTCACTTAACCAAAGCCTGTTGGAAACGCGCCTCCTACCAGGAGGACATGAGGCCTTTACTGTCACACTCTTCAAGAAAGGGGATAAGCTTGATTTAGCCAACTGGCGCCCCATTTCTCTAACAAACACAGACACCAAAATTTTAACAAAAATTATGGCTAACCAATTAGGGACTGTAGCATCTGCCACCATCTCCCCAGAGCAATTCAGTTTCATCCCCAGAAGGTCGATTTGGAATAACGTGCACTCTGTGGCTAATGTATGTCAGTCCACAGCCTCTGGGGCACTTGTATTCTTGGACCAACAAAAGGCCTATGATAGAGTAAACTGGGAATACCTAAGGGCCTGCCACCATCAATTCCGCTACCCCCTCGCTTCATCAACTGGGTGATGCTGC